>JAJMFC010000024.1:0-102040 GCA_030574475.1 Trigonopsis californica
GCTTCATAAGATGCTGCCACATTTCTGCTGTAAATAAAGAATCCCTGTCAGAACTTAGTTCCTTGGGTAATCCATGTAATCGAAAAATATTTTTCAAAAACAATTTCGCTGTATTTAAAGTACTTATTGTTTTATTGCAGGGAATAAAATGTGCCATCTTAGTGAGGCGATCCACAACCACAAAAAGATAATCATAACCTTCCGGTGTAATTGGTAACGGTCCCTCAAAATCCATTGATAATGCCTCCCATCTTCTACTTGGGACTTCTAATGGCTGGAGCAATCCAAAAGGGTGTTGATTCGGAGCTTTGACCTTCTGACATGCATCACACGACGCGACTACCTTTTTAATACTTTGGTACATCCTTGTCCAATAGTAGTGTCGAGAAAGTTGCTGGTAAGTACCTTCTATTCCTCTATGTCCGCCGCTTTCTGACTCATGCTGTTGACGCGTTAACTTAATCTGCAACTCTTTTGTTGGAATGGCAATTCTCCAAGGTTGAAAACGATTAGCACGAAAACCAAGTAATTCAATATCTTTGTCTGGTACTTGAATTAGTGACCATTTGATTTTTGTATCTTTGTCCCCCCGTTTAACCTTTTCAATTAACTCCGTATACCAAGGTTCATTCTTTAGCCCAATAGCTATCAACTCTGCCAATTCACAAGCACCGCGGCTCAGCGAACCTCATCAATGGTGCTTCTACTGTGGATCTACCACAATAGACCTAAGTGCCCTACCGCACCGCTCTGTCGTACCTGCGGTAGCAGAAGCCACCCCACTTCGCGCTGCCGACTCTCCAACGTCAAGACAACCCAAAAATCTACTTCAATTACTCAACAGGATCAATTGAAAACTGTCGATAAGTCACCTTCGCGCCGTCCAACAGCGCCTATCCCAACAGTTGCTCGTCCAACTAACCTTCCCACTGCCATTGCAGCTTTTCCTACTTCGGCCTTATCATCCCCCATTCTCTTTGGCCCTCCAGGCTCTTCTAACAATCAGATCAGAGAGCTGTCTCCCTCTCCGGTTCGAGGTCGTCGCTTCACTCCGAAACCGACACCGCGCAGTACTCGCTCTCCCCTCAAAAGAGCAAAAATATCAACTCCATCACTATCTCCTGCAGGACCTTCTGCGGAGAACATATCAGGGGACCACACTTCTGATACGTCTGTAGTGGTGCCGTGCATTACACAGACACCTGCAAGTATGAATACGGTTCACCCCGTAGGACCTTCTACACCATCACACTCCAGCTTTGATGCTAATCATGAGTCAAGCTCTTTAAACTCCTTAACCCAAGATTAATATAATGGGTCTTCGAGTGATATGTGCCAACGTCCAAGGACTTGGCGACGATAAAAAGAGATTAAACCTCCTATCTCACTATGCTCATAATACCAAAGCAGATTTCTTCTTAATATCTGAAACACATTGCAAATCCTCTTTACTTTCTGCCAGATGGACACAAGAGGCAGAGTCCATGGGTTTGGGAGCCCTTTTTGCTGAACATAATGAAACTGCCATTTTATGGCGCTTGAATCCTCATTCTTTTGAGTCTTTTACTCTTCTTACAAACTGCGCCTTCCCTCAAATCAACCTAGGGAATGAATCCTATAAATCCTTCGGTACTGATTCATTCTTCCAAATTGGACCCGAAATTACCCGATTAGTATCTATTTATTTTTTTTTTTTTTTGATAGCTCAACAAAAAATTGATCCATGGAGCAAAAATATTTGACCAAACCGAGGCTCGAACTCGGGACCTCATCGGTGTGAACGATGCGTCATGACCAGCTAGACCATTCGGCCAATGGAATTATTGAAAGGCTTCATGGTAATATTAGATTATATAACCACGTAAGTTACCCGGCCGCCCCGGTTTCTTGCCTGTTTAGGAAGGTAAAATGGCTATAAAACGATCACTGTAGCTTATACGATATTGCTCGATTAATCCATCCGGACCTCAGATATCCAGATATTTTGCAAGAAACAATAAACTATTCAACTAGTGACACTTACTGAGTAATCGTTCTGAGACGCTTAAATAAAGAAGGCAGCAGTGCTTTCAGAAGTCTAGTAGGTTAACAAAGTACTTGTTATGCATTTAATTTATGTTTTTCTTTCAGATGTAATCAACCCCAAGTGCGATTTAAGGAAAAAAAAAAAAAAAAATTAAAATTTATAGCAGTATATCGTGATTTAAGTCTTATATACATACATAATTTAATTCGTACAAGGGGTAGGACTATAAAGAAAAATGTCTGGCACGATCCAGGCAAGTCTACTTGTCCAGTGTTCTTGTCATAGCGGTGCCGGATTTCCTTCCTGAACTGGAGAAATATTGAAACAACTATTCTACTCGATATATTTAGCAGCGATTGCTACATACTGTAAGGTGTAACTATATACATAAGACAATAATTTTGATTTTCAGCCTTTTCTTTTGGAATTTCGACAGAGAAATGTAATGAGAATGGCAGCAACAACATCTCACTACAATCTAATTGGCATGTTTGCTTTGAGAGTATCTTTTCCAGGCCATAATGACTATTTCAATGTGTGCTTTCTTTGCGGTCAGACCTTTGTGGCTGCCGAATAGGGAGAGAATAAGGAATGGCAAAAGAGCTGTTCAGTATCTTGGAATGGGCACCAGTGCCCTTGGTCATTATAATCCACTCCTTTCAAAAAATAGATGAAATGATCAATCATGATTGCACTTTGGATGCCCCTGTCCAGTACAAGAGCCAGATCCTCAGAAATCACTCAATGAGAGGACAGTATCCCGCCCTTGACTACGAACCCTACCTGATTGGATGACAGCACCGTTGGAGAAATTATTCCCTTGCGTACGAACCCTACCTGATTGGATGACAGCACCGTTGGAGAAATTATTCCCTTGCGTATGGTATCTATAAATAAACCCAGAGTCCTTGATTTGAGAGTGAACAGCAGAGTCTAGGTATTCATATTGTGTTTTTACGGTAATAAGAAAGGGGTTATATTAATTCATGTCAGCATCGGTTAGAGAGAGAGAATATAGAAAATTCCGTAATTGGGATAATTAAGGGAGAAGGGGGAGCTGTGAAAGTATATATTGGAAATTTGGTATTGCCAGGGGGGTTTAGACAAGCTATCAAAAGAGGATATAGAATATAGAAGAAATTCATTTCTTTGGAGCATCTCTGTTTTTCAGATCAGAATACAGATCATAATTAGGCAAAAATGGAACCGCAATGAGATGTGGTTGCATCTTTAAATTCTTGGCTGCAACTCGCAAATGATTCCCCCCGATAAGGCCGATAACGGAATTGGTCCATCCAACTTTACTCTGTTCTGTGCTCAACAACAACTCGGGCATGTCGTTTAAGAATATCTTCACGCGTTTATAACGAAGAATGTCTTTATTGATAAGCGATTCAATTATTGATCTTACCAGGGTACGCGTTATCTGGCCACTCTTTTAATTGCCGAATTCCAAAACTATCTCAGTCCTTTCGTTTACAGTGCCTTCATTTCTATTCAAGTTTTTTTTTTCCCCGGTATTCTTATTTAAAAAGAACAGTTCTTCTTCATTCTTTAAATCCATAGCCAACCGACCGAGGATAGTGATGCTTTCGCTATGCCTATCAAGGGCTTCTAAGTACCTCGCCCGCATACTACCGGGTCTTACTTCTATTCTACTCCTTTGGATCCTATTCATGAACTATTATGGATGCATTCTACTTGCTATCTGTTTGACACATGTCTGTACCGTTATTTTCACTCTGCGAGCTTGCTATGGAACATATCGCGCCTGGATAGGGGTAGCAGATATGGCTGATAGGAAATCTCCGACTCCAATAGGAAATGAGAGCACCTTTTTGATAATTCCTAAATCTGAAATTGACCATATAATCGTTATACCGAACTATAAAGAACCATTCAGTGTTTTGGCTGAGACAATCAGCGTGCTCAGTTCTCATTCGTTGGCCAGATCCAATTATCAACTGGTCTTAGCAATGGAGGAAGCTGAGCATGGCGCAGTAGAAAAGGGAAATAAGTTAATTGCCACGTTTGGTGATCGTTTTCGTGATATTTATGCCACGTTTCATCCGAGTGGGCTTCCTGGTAATGCTCAAGGAAAGTCATCTAACTTGGCATGGGCGACAAGAATAATGGCCACCAAGCATGAGAATACTGATAATAAACGTACCGTTATCTTGACTGTGATAGACTCGGACACACATCTTCTAGATAGTTATTTTACGTCTATTAATGACTGGATCAATTCTAATCACCCTTCTTTCGATACTTATACCATGTTCTGTCCTCCTTTATGTTTTGATAGAAATTCCTCTCAGATTTCTCCTTTTGTTAGAGCCGCGGATATTATGTGGTCGATTGCTGGTTTTGCAGGTCTCTACGAAACAAGTTGGATCCGAACTCCGACAAGCGTCTACTCAGTCACATTGGACTTGGCTAACTATGTAAACTTTTGGGATACAGGCAAAGAGGCTATTGGAGAAGATCTTCATATGTTTATAAAGTGTTTTTTACGCACAAAGGGAAGCCTGAATCAGGTTACGATTTATAGTCCTGCAAGTCAATGTAATGTGGCTGGTCCAAGTCATTCTTATCAGCGGTCTAGATTCTCCGAATTTATGGAAAGTAACTATGCTCGCTATAAGCAGGCCATTCGCCATATGTGGGGCAGCTTGGATTCAGGATATTTTCTTACTGAAGTGATTAAACAAATACACCAAGTCTTTGGACATAATCGCAAAGAATTTGCTTCTACGGGTATCCTTGATTGCCCAATTACAAGCACAGATATCCTAGATTATCCCAGAAAGTGTAACAAATCTCTTTCACGACGATCCCTTCGTTACTTGTTACTTTGTCATCGACTATATGAAGCTCACTTTCTTCCGGCTCAGTTTTTCATCACTATAACTCTCGTGGCTTTCTGTTATTTCCCTTCCTATAATAATAATTACTATATAAGGGGCGTCAAGATTCTTGAAATTCTTCGGCCAATGCCCCTTGTGCTCACTATCGTGCAATTCTTCCTTTATGAGAAGTTCTATTCGGTGTCCGTGAGGTATCGGAAAATGTCTATAATGCACTACGTTAATTCTTTTGAGAACAGTTTGGACGAAGGAGGCTTACTGGAGAATAATGGAGGAGTCTCTTCTTGCATGGAAGGTGATAATCACCCAGTCTATTGGTTGAAGAGTATTCAGTTCAGTTATCGGAGTTTCCCCACTAACGTCATTGACTACCTGGTTTTCCCGGTATCTGGATTATTATATGGCGTCTTGCCTACATTTTATTGCCAAATAATGCATTTTTTCACCGATGATCTGGCCTATACAGTGTCATCAAAGCCACCATCGACCATTAGACCTTGAAGCGTTAATAGACTTACTTATTTATATAAACTGTATACTACGTTTTCGCACTCTGATGAATAATAGAGACTGTACATTATATAATTCATTAATTATAAGAAAAATTTATCTATAACTCAAATTCTAGTTTTATTATGAAAAGAGTCTTTTCTTTGACTCTGTATCATAGAGACGCTAACTTACCGATTTGGCTAAACTTTGAGCCAAACGAGAAAGTTTCTTCATCTACGAGAATATAGTGCTGTACTATGGCGGTTATCTCCAATCTTCAACGCCGCCCTTAATTCGGTATTCATTTTATAGGAAATGAAGTTCGAGTTTGGTTGGCGCCGCTCTGGGAGTGCGAAACATCCCTCCCATCTTCTTTGTCGGTATTTGCCCACGACTCGACAGATAGACGACGACCAAGGATCTTCATAGAGACTCTCGAACTGATCATTCTTTAGTTATCTCATCGGATTCTTCCTTCCTTCTTTTGCGAGCCTCAGAAAAAACTTTTGTTTTCGGGATATCTTGAAATACTCGCGCATCTTGCTCACGAGAATTGCTCTTCAGATATAGCGATTTTTTCGGGCTGTTAAAAGATCGAATAAGGGGGCTAGTATGGCTCGCATGCGGAGTAATTCACCGGCCACGAGAGGAGAGGGGAATAATAAACGGCGCAAAAGAGAGAGCATCTATGATTTGAGAGGCCCCCCTCGCGGTGAAGTTCTTTCTCCAAAGGCATCAACATCTGCAAAATCTACGCCTTCTACGAGTGCGACACGTATATCTATTAAGAGCGGCGATCTTGCAAAGATTCCAAAGATCAAGCTTTTCTCAAACAAGAAGCAGAAAGTTGATAGCAGTAATGAAACGGATTCTGGGCCATTTGCTTCTCGGGACATTGCTAGAAGCTTATCATCTCATAGAAGAACGGCAAAAAGCCCGCTCATTGTTAATTCAGGGTCTTCTTCCGAGGTAGAAAGGCAAGTTAGTGATGGTGGCTCTTCATCCTCGTCTCAGGATGTACTGATCACCGCTAAACGACCAAGGAGCAAATCGAGAGCTCCACAAACACCCACATCTACGACTGGTAGCAGTAAGAAGAGCAAAATTAAAAAGAAAAGCAATAAAAAGAAATCATCAAAGGCTGCTGATGGCTTGAAGAGCCGGAAAAGGCTCTTTGTATTTGACTCGTCTTCATCATCATTCAGCGAGCCATCCAGCGCTGATGAAAGTAGCGCCTCCTCTGATTTCTATATTCAAACGCCTCCACGGACTTCAGAGTCTGATAGTCTGAATAAGACAAAGAGACCTACTCCTTTTCTGGGTCATCGAAGTGACCAGATATTACCAGAGTTTGTCACACGAAGTGCCCGCCAGGTTAAAAGATGGAAAAGTCAGAGACGGCGCCCAATTCGACCTCGAACTCTATTCGAAGAGTCAGATGAAAGTGAAGACGCAGATACTGAGCTATCCTCTTCGTCATCTTCTGAGGGGGGCGAATCTGAAGAAGACGGAATCACAAAATCAAGGAAGAATAAAAGAAAGGCAAAGTCAGCTGCAAAGAGAAACGTACTTTTGGATAGTTCCGAATCTGATTCTGAAGACAATCCGTTATCTCAGCTCGGTCGACGTCTTCATTATGATGTAGTGGATGCAAATTACGATAATGAATCCTCCGCATCAGACGAAGATGAACTTGCTCTAGGAAAAGCTGAGAAGAGCCAAACCCTAGAACAGAGAATTTATAATTCTCGTTCCAAAAGGAAGATCTTTTATTATACACACCAGAAGATTTTCAGCCCGTTACTACCTTCAAAACCCAAGAAAGCCAACTACTTCCAGAAAACTAAGAGGCCCGTTAACATGCCGAATATGGTACCCCGACGAACAGAAATCAAACTGAAAGGCCTAAATGCCACATTAAAGGATTATCAGGAGGATGGCCTATCTTTTTTGGTATGGCTTAGAGAGAATGGTATAGGAGGATTTTTGGGAGATGAAATGGGACTTGGTAAGACTATTCAGTCCATTGCATTGATTCTCTGGGCTCTGGAAAATGAACCTCATTGCGAAACTTGGCTTGTTATCTGTCCTCTTACTGTTTTAGATAATTGGCTGGCTGAACTCCATAAATTTGCACCGGGTCTCCGGGCACTAAGATTCTATGGTAACAAGGCCGAGCGCGCTTTACTTGCAAATAAAGCTGAATCTGGAGAGCCATTTAATGTTGTCGTCACTACGTATGACACATGCATGTCCGAAGCCCCTTTTTTCCTCGAAAATAAATGGGAGGGCGTGATTTTAGATGAAGGCCATAAGATCAAAAACGATGCTACACGTGTAGCCAAGACTCTAGAAATGATTCCTACTGCGACCAGGGTTATTCTAAGTGGTACTCCTATACAGAATAATCTGAAAGAATGTAAGTGAAATTTTTTAAATTTTTTTTTGTTCTGCCGAGATTTTTTTCTGGTGCTAATGATGTCTATCTGATTTCGCAGTATGGGCACTATTACATTTCTGCTTCCCAGAAATGTTTATCCCTGCCACAGCTGATAAGTTCAATGAGGCATTCGATCTCTCCCATGGAAACGTCAACAAATCATTTCTTAACAATTGCAGGGAGCTATTGAAACTAATTATGCTCCGTCGTCTTAAGTCTGATGTCAACTTTGAAGTACCGGATAGAAAAGAAATTGAAGGTATGCGTGATCGAAAATAAAATATACCAATGTTCTCCAGAACAACATGCTAACTGCTATTACGAAATTTTCTTTTTTCTAGTTTATCTTCCTTTAACCCCTTATCAAAAATATCACTACACTCGTCTCCTCAACAATGTTGATACAGAGACTTTCTCAGATTTGTTTGACAATTATAAAGATTCGATCAATTCGAAGACTAGTGAGAGCTTAGAGACGCCTTCTCCCTCGGAGCAACAGGAACCTAAACAGAAGCAGTACCGTAGGCTAATGAGCCTCTTGACTGAGCTGAGAAAATGTTGTGATCATCCATTTCTTCTCGACGGGGCTGAGCCTGTGGGAGCTACTAAGACAGATTACTGCATTGCAAGCGGTAAAATGATCTTTCTTGATAAATTATTGGATTACTGTGTTCAGGATAACCATAGGTGCTTAATATTCAGTTCTTTTACCCAGGTACTGGATGTTTTGGAAGAGTTTATGTCGTTTAAAAAAATTAGAGCAGCAAGGATTGATGGATCATTAAGCAGAGCACGTCGATCTCTGGATGTGCATCTCTTTAATCAGAAAAATTCACCCTTTCATGCTTTCTTAATGTCAACACGTGCCGCATCTCATGGTTTAAATTTGACGACTGCGGATATCGTTGTGATGTTTGATAGTGATTGGAATCCACAGATAAACCTTCAGGCAATTGCTCGTGCCCATCGACTAGGCCAGACCAAAGAAGTGAAGGTATATACATTAATTTGCCGAGGGACAGTCGAAGAACAAATGATGGGCAGAATAAAGAAGAAGCTATATCTTAGCACAAAAGTTACCGAGAAATTGCACGACCAAAACAATCAAAATCAGCCTGGGTTATCTTCCAAACAGCTGCAAATGCTAATTCGTCGAGGTGCTGCTGCTCTTGGGGAAGATTTGGATGCGAATAAATTTTACAAGGCTGATCTAGAGGAACTTGTGGAACAATATGGAAAGGGAATTGATGCTTCTACAGATGTTGAAGAATCGGGAGTATCCCCTGAAGATGAAGAAAAATGGCTTAAAGTCGTTGAACGTGTGCAAACGAAGCTTTACGAAGGTGAATTGAGATCGAAACCACAACAGCCTTCTGGATTTGGTTTGGACGATGGCCTTGGATTACATAAGAACGAAGAAATCCCTAATAAGAGAATCAGTATCCGGCGGATAACTAAAGTTCAAGGATACGATGTTTTAACTGATTCTCTGACACCTGAGAATGGGCGATCGACACCTACATCTGAAAACAAGAGAACTTTCGGCCATCAATTATATTGCCAACTTTGCCTTGAAGGAGCTGACGAGAAAGAGTCGCTGATTGGATGCGGTTTATGCCCACGATCAGCACATGAGTCCTGCACAGATGGATCAAAATGGGCCGAAATCAACAATAGTAGTAGAATGCGATGCAGTCAACATCAATGCGTTTTATGCGATAAATCAAGCGCACAAGCATCAGGCATGCTATTCCGGTGTCGGGGCTGTGTGAATGCTTACTGTGAGGATTGCCTTGATTTTGAAAAGACAAATTGGGTAGGGGATTCTCTGCCAGAGATGGTTAAGCTTGATTATGTAGCACGAAAGTCTGTTTTTTGGATTCAATGCCCTGATTGTGTGGAATATTTCAAAAAGAATCCTGAAGAATATTATACAACGGACGAGTTTGATACGGCTGTCGAGGCAGAAGAGATGCCATCTAAAGTTGAGATTTTCTTGAAGTCACAAGATGATAAGATTGCTGCAGAAAAGAAGAGAGAGGAAGAAAGAAAGGTTGCAAAGATGGAAAGAGAGATGGCTGCACGCGAAGAGGCGAGACGCAGAGCGCTTGGACTACCACCTGTTTCTCCCAAGCCAGCCAATGCCGATCCGGATTCTGCACTTGGTTCGAATGTACCGGCAGCAATGCCAGCTCTTTACCAGGCGAATTTGAGTGAAGAGACGGGAGGGAAAGGTCTTGGACAAGAAAGCGATGTTATAAAGATGGGAAGAGAATTGGCTATGCGCGAAGAGGCGAAACGCAGAGCGTTTGGACGGACTATTACTCCTCCCAAACCGGTCGATGACAGTCAGAATCCTACACTTAGTTCGAATTTATCCACAGTGATATCAGCTCCTTCCCAGATGAATCCCGCCAAAGGGCCAATACTCAACAACAACAACATCGAACGAAATGACACATCGACCACCATGCAGGCTAGCAAGAATGTGGTCTCTAATAATTCGTTACCCAGTTATTCCATGCTTAAAAGTTCTGTAACACCAGTTGTTCAAAATTACCCAAATTATACAATGCCTAATGTTTCTTTGGCACCAAATGCTACAAGTTCTATAAATCCGTTATTGGCCAACAGAAATGGATTAAACTACCGGCCACTGACCCTGGAGCAAGTTCAAAGCCAGTTTTCAAATACCATTAAGAATCAGACTCCACCAGGAGTCGTAAATCACGAGAATGCAATCAATGCTCGAAGTGAAAGAATGGTCAAAGTGAAGAGTCTGAATTCCACTCCCCAGGGCCAAATTGTTCAGTCTAAAGCTGGTTCAATATCGTCCGGAAAAGAGAGACCTTCAACACCTCAGCAACAACAACAACAACAAGAATCACCAACTCGAATAGTTGGATCGAATGCTCAAGATCCTGTGGCTATAGACTCGGGGACTGAAGATGAGGAAGAGACTAGTCATCCTCCTCAGCGGCAACAAGCACCGGATACCACTGAAATCCTTAATGCAGCCAACTCAAATCAAAATATCTGGCTACCATTCCAGCTCACATCGTCTAACGATAGTCCTGCAAACAAGTGATGTTGTAATTATATTTTTAATCTTTTTGGTTTTGGTTTTGCTTTTGTGGATACAGTGCACGTTTTTTATTTTATGTATATATTGATTGATTTACAGTACAGTAATTTATTTCACGAATTGTTTTTCGTATATAATAAGAGTATTCTATATGTTTAAGCGATAGAGAAATCATGAGAATCCAGCTCTGAAGTGAGTCAGAATCACAAAGGGACCGCGAAGGTCACTTCGGAAGTGACTCAATCTTGCGCCAAAAAAAAAGGCAGGCATAGGCTTGCAGCGAGAAGCGCCTTTTAGTCATAATGACTGGGTAGTTCAAGAGTATTGCTTCATCCTTTTTTATTCCTTCAACTGTCTGGCTTTGTATTGTCCAAATCTACAAAGTCCTGTTTGTTGCGGTTAAGAGAAATGGATGAGCCGGAAAAGATGCGATCAGCATCACTCAGGCCACCAGTACGTCGTCTAGAACTTGAACCTGTACCCTTTATGTAATTATCAAAACCACGAACAATATTACCGTTTGGCGTATCCTCAAGGTAGGCAGTCTCAGCCTTGTACAGATGACCCTCAATGAGGTTGAGATTCTTATCGAGACCCCGTTTCTTTGCCAAAAGTTCTTTGAGATCCCGTTTCATACGTTCGTAATCATTCCGAGTAACTGGCAATGTCGATGATGACAATTCTTGAGGCTTTTCACCGCTGTGATTTCCATTATTAGAGGCTGGTTCATTATGGGTGTTTTCGATGCCATCAACTACTGTCCTCGTAACCGATCTGCTGCCATTTGCGGATTCTGTACCAGCGCCATTTATACTGGTTTCCATTCCCTCACTATCGCCTGATTTCACAGCAGTCGGCATGATAAATGTTGTTGTACTGCTTTGTAAAATGATCGAAGTTCGGTGAGTTAGTTGCTGTTGGCAATCGCTGGCTATTGGGACTTGCCTAATTCTGCATGCAGTAAACACAAGTCATCAATCCGGCGCCAAAAATACAAACTCTCGACAAGAGATCAAAAGCTATGCAGAATAATAGCAAGGATGGAGGAGTTCGCCGTACAAAGAGCAAATCGTCAAAGCATAGACATGCTTCAAATAATGAGAATCAATGCAAAATTGGAAGATTTTTAGCCAAAGACATAGGAGACGCGTCTGGACAAGAAGTTGTAAGAATTCTAACAGATTTGCGAATGCGTATCCTCATCCAAACAACTCCTTATGTGGTATGAACATAAATGTTTTTGCTTTATTAATTTCACAATATGCTAAAGCAAATATTTTAGGATTTACAAGAGAATCGACCGCTCCTGTGGGGGGTACTGATGCAAGCTCCCATCATTGATGGGCCAAGATATGGGACACTTGTCGACATGGGACCCTCGCGTGCAAATCATAAGATTTCTCAGGATACATTTCGGACACTTGCTACGGATATCGATTTTCGGAGTAAAGTATCAGACGATGCCTTATCAAGAATACTAAATTGTGCTGCTTGGCATGAAGAAGAGCGGCAGGAGGCACAAGGGATTGCTAATAGTCCATCTACCGGTTACGTTCAGGGAATGAATGTTTTAGCAGCACCATTTCTTTATATAAGCCCAAGGGAGCATATTGCATATTTATTGTTTTTGCGCCTAATTACTCATGAATGTCCCCTTTATGTTGTACCTACATTGGATGGCGTCCATACGGGTATACGACTTCTCGATATATGTTTAAATATTATTGATCCAGAACTTTATAATCATCTGGCTTCAAAGAAATTAACAGCGCGGATATATGCATTTGCCTGTAAGTACAAAATTTCTTTTTGCAATATAGCTGAAAAACTAACAAACTTGAATAACCTCAAGCTGTCCTCACGTTATCAGCGTGTACTCCACCATTAAGTCAAGTTCTGGTATTATGGGATTTTCTCTTTGCCTATGGAGTGCACATGAATATTTTATGCATTATTGCTCAGCTGGAATTGATTAGAGATGATTTATTATCATCATCAAACCCTAATCAACTTTTACGGAATTTTCCACATCTTAAAAATGCTCAGGATGTAATAATGTGCTGCCTATCATATGTAACAAGACTACATCCTGGTCTACTCGATCTCCTAACACGTCATCCTTGGGATCCAAATGTCGTAAATGAAATCAATCAATACGAACGCAAGCCCTAAAGGCTTCTGATCATTGGCGTTTGGTACGGTAGTTTTTTTTTTTTTTCTTTTTGTTTTCATTGCTCTTTTGTTACTCTTTTACTTTTTTTTTCCCTCTCGTAAATCCAAAATCATAACAGATAAAAAACATACAATTATAATATACACGTCAGAATGCGCCTAATTCGTAACTTTCCTCGGGGAAAAAAGCTGTGACTAGGGTGCGATCAGCAAATCTACGACCAGATAAATGCTCAACTGCTTTAACAGAATCCTGAACAGTCTTGAATCGGACATAGGCAGTACCAAGGGCTGGTGTTAGTACTTTGTGTTGATCATTGGTATTATTACTGCTAGTTGTTGTTGTAGGAGGAGGACGTGGGATCTTGACCCCAACAACTTGGCCAATTTTTTCACACTCCTCCCTTATATCATTGATTATTTCATTGTATTCCTCAGGGTTTGCAAGATCTTCCGAATCTGCAACATTAAGGAGCTGGATTATACTGGTAGGTTCTTGACCAGGAGTTGTTGATGCAATTTGAGCAAGCCCTTGAAGTGCAGTTATAGCATTTGCCATAATCTGACTTGATTTGTCTGGTTGTCCAATACAAGCTTTGCGTACTACTAGTTTACTATCACCCAGTTCCATATCATTTAAACCTTCAACTGCGACTTCATTATCTTGTGTGTCGACAAATTCAGCAAATCCTACTCCCAAACTCTCGTTTGATACTTTATCCTTGATTAATGTGAATCCGCAAAGTTTTCCAAATGGATTGAGAAGCTCCAACACATCTTCTTCAGTTATATATGGTGGAATATGAGAAATTGAAATCTTGTTGGTAGAGTCTGGAATCCAAGCTCCAATAACTGGCTTATCAGATTCTGGTTGTTTTGAAATAACTTGGGGTGCAATATATTCGTGAGGACGTCGAATTGAGAGATGGTGACCTTGAAATTCAAGTAACCCATCAAAAGCAACAAGCAACGTAGCAGCTTCAGACGACTCAACTTGTAATAGGGCTGTTCCGGGGATATCGGGGGTCAATTGTAAAGACACCAAATTAGTACTTGGGACCAAAGAAGGTTCCTCACTATTATTACCCGCATCATTAGCTTGAATCGGAGCCTTAGGTTGTGGCATTTTTACCGATGATAAAAACTTGTTGTAAAATGATTGCAAATCTGCCTGGGAAGTCGATTCAGGGTCAAAGCCAGAGATGACTACCCACTTTGTTAGGCGAGAATGGCTTGGTAGGAGTATATCACGCGAAACTTGTGAGACAAGATCCTGCTGACGTCGGTTGTTATTTTGAAATCCTTCACCTCGCTGCTGGTGCTGTTGTTGCTGCTGTGGGTGCTGTTGAAGTCCATTCATTGGCCGGCCAGCATTAAAATTGTTGAACTGTCCTTGATTGTGCTGTTGCTGCTGTTGCTGCTGAACAAGTCGTTGAGAACCTGGCAATGGGAAGAGCCCAGATATTTTCGCCTGTTCTGCACTTATCTGCTCATACCCGGGAGCGCGTATGTCCCACATGGTCATCCGGCGTTGTCGCTCATTTATGGGGACAACACTTTCAAAATCCCCACCACCGCGTCCATATTGATGGCGGGATGATGATGGACTTGGACTTGCTCGTTCAGTCCTATGTGATCTTCGCGGGCTTCTCGAAAGATCGCGACCTGATGATCGACGGTAAGATGAACGACTGCTTCTGCTGCTATGACCTCTATCATAGTAATCATCCTGACGGCTATCCTTGTAGTAAGAATCTCCTCTTGATCGGTCATCCCTATCGTAGTCACGTCTGCTGTCGTAATACCGATCCCTATCTCTGTCTCTGTCTCTATTACGAATGGGCCGAGATCGATCATGACTTTCCCGTTGTCGCTCCCTCGGTCGGGTATCACCATCGTAATTGTCATCGCCGCGACGGCGTCTGAATGAAGATGAGGCATGGTCATCCTCCATGGCGTTCCTGGACCGAATTACACGGCCTGGGCCATTATCTAGAAGAAAGAGTTAGACAACTGAAATAACGAATACATAAGGATGAGTCGAAATTATACCTGAATCCATCGGAATAATTTTCCCTTAGATGATTATTTTTCTGTTTATACACAGGAAAAATTGTTTGTTTGTACTGTAAGAATTTGCTGGGAGGATTATAAAAGGAACTGAACGTCAACTTCGTAGACCTGAAGAAAGAAGCGGAACGTAGAATCGGAAAAGCTAACGATACGGGAAAGGAAGGGGACGGTAAATTGTGAAATTACACGTTTTAAGGATACATATATAACGGTCTCGAGAAAGGTGAATAATTTCTCACTAATTACAGTGCTTTCGTTCCCATTGGCGACTAATCCCTTGGTATCTCAAGTATGTACTCCCTTGTAGATGCCTCTTATCGTTATCATATCTGTAGATATTATTGGTAGAGAGACTTGTGCGCGCGTTAAGTGCTCACCCAAACCTATATCAGTCTCATCTATTTCCATCACAGAGACACTGAAACACCACAAAAATGGATCACTCAATGCACGCGGAACCCGAAGCAATGTGTAGCATGAATGTTAGTTGCCTTTAATTTATTACTTTAGCCCATTTATCTTCTAACGTGTTGTGTCAGATGCTGTTTAATTGGAAGCTCAACAATCTATGTATTGTATTTCACTGGTGGCACCTCCAGTCTACAGCTTCAATAGTAGTCTCCCTAATAGCAATTGTTCTACTCGGATTGGGGTATGAAGCTTTACGAAACTATACTAAAAGCTACGAACTAGCCAGTGGAGGTGAGTGATTTGAATTTCATTACACTAGCCCAATCTCCATGTACTCATCATGACGATGATGTCGCAGAGTCAACTACTTGTCAGCATCAGCGGCATGACGATAATGAGAATAATCATGACAGAGCTCCACTAATTGCAGCACGTCATCCAGGAAACCGCAGGGTCAAGAGAGCAATCCTTTATGCTCTCCAAGTATTCTACTCATATTTCCTTATGTAAGACACAGCTTGCATCTTTATTCATTATTATTATGTACTGACTTGATTTAAAAAGGCTCGTCTTTATGACATATAATGTAAGTTTTTCCAACACGTATTTCTACTTTTTCTAACATTTTACTAGGGCTGGATCATGATAAGTGTGGCATTTGGAGCCTTTCTAGGATATCTTATCTTTGGCAGTGGAACAGCTGTCCGGGGAATGGCCTGCCATTAGTTAATAGCTAGTTATTGAATAAATCACATAGTCATATATATAGAGAAGGTTAAAGATACACTCGGTGCTGTGTAATACTAATCTACAGATATATCTCTTTTCTATCTGGTATGAAAGGGACCTTGCGCTATTGCTCTCTCTCTCTATATATATATACCTATCTAACTTAATTTCATACATAAGGAACGTAAATCCATTGAAGCAGTACATGTACTTTGTCGTATTGCAGCGGCTTGTGATGTATTGGGAGCGTAAATGTCTAAACGCTTTTACAGTTGTACCGATTTTGACTTGCCTGGAACTCCTTCATCACTCTCCCTCTTTTCTTCCCTTTCTTACTCTTTCAAGAACGAAAATTAGATCGACTTCCATCACCAAGGAAGCTAAAAGAAATCTACCGGGTTTATTTGTTTTACTTTGCTTCTGGCCTACGTGATTAGATTCTTCTTTCCGTTTAATCCCCTTTTTTAATTTTATTTCTCCCGTGTCCCTTTTTTTTTTTTATATCCACTTGTTTCGATTTCCCGCCCGTTTCTTTGGTATGATTATCCACCCCTTTTAAATTCTCCGTTTTTTAATCGACTAACTGTTTTCTCTTTGTCTATTTCTAGTTTATCTATCTGAAAATTCTAGACATTGTCACCCCAAAGTCTATTCTGTGTGCACTGAAGACTAGAATATTATAGGTACTTTCCTTGTTTTTTCTTTTTCTTTTTCTTTTTCTTTACTTGTATCATGCCTTATTCTATTGACACTCAAATTCAGCCTGTACATAGCCTCTGCGGTGTTTTACATGTCTTCTCCCTCAATTTAAGGAATGGATCAGACGGAAAATACCTTGAGTGCTGAGTCACCGTCCATCTCCTCCTCTGTCTCGGCAATAAAGGACCTTTTGACCAAGAAGCAGCCCAAAGCTGACCCCCAGACCATTGCTGGCTTCTTGGCCCTTGCTGCCGATAATACAAGTTGGAATGGACCTAATATTGGCTCAGCCCTAGCACAAGTATACCCATCACAAGACTGGAAACGAGTTATTGATGCTCTAGATAACCAAGTTGGCTTTTCTATTCCTAATGGCCCAACTTTGGGCAATATTCTTAAAGCAATCTCTTGCTTACCCCAAAATAATGATTTTTCTCCCCTTGAGTACTTTCTGGGCCGCGAATGGGCTTCAGTGACTCTCCAGGCTAGCATCATTCATTATATAATCTCATCCGACAATGTTGGTTTTGATCTCTTTTCTGCTCCTCTTCAACGCGTATTACCATCACAGATAGAATTCAAGGGTGACGAAAATCTTATTCGAATTGCAGACCACTTGGCTAAACATCAACCTTTAGACATATTTGCTCTTTGTCAGTCTTTACTAAATATAGCTGATCGAGATGATGGTTCCGCAGTTATTACCGATTCTATCACGGTTAAAAGTTTGCTGGAGCTTGCCGCAAAATCTAGTCCTGATCTTCTACTTCTTTGTGCAATTCAAACTTCACCCCCTTGGTCCCCTATGCGAGAAAGACTTATTGCTAATCTCTTTGATCTCTTCTTTTTTGGTGGACATCCTAGAACCCAATTTGTCTTTTACTGCTTTTGGCATATCAACCAGTCTCTTTTCCGTTCTCTTCTATCTGACTATTATATCCGCAATCCCTCCGACCTTGACCGTATCGTTACTATTGTTAGCGAGATTGGCAAGGTCGACGAATTAGCCAAATCTTGGTCTTTTAATGCTAACAACAATATAAACTATAATATGTTTGTGTTTGACTTCGCTTGCCTAGCTGCTCATAGAGATTTACTCGATTTGGAATCATACTTTACCGCCATGTACGACGCTCATGGCGATAATTTTGTTTCGAGCATCATGACAGCAATGAGCCAAAAGGCAATTTCTGACTATGGACAAGTCCAATCTCAAAATCCACTCAGTCCTATTCTCAATCTTAAAGTTGTTTATACTTTGCTAAGGCTACTCAGCAGTCACTCGTCTTCTGAAACGTTACAGCAGCTTCGTTTGCTTCAAACTCAAGCTATTCAAACATATCCACGACTCATTAACCTGGATCAAGGTCATGACGATGCCATCCTTGCTCAAGGCGACTCCAACATGTTCACTCCTGAAGTCGAGAAAGAAATGAAGCTATATTATCAGCAAATGTATGAACAAGAAATCACTATCAGTGAGATTATTGTCCTTTTACAACGTTTGAAAGACTCTAAAGATCCCATTGAACAGGATGTATTTGCCTGTATGGTACACTCTTTATTTGACGAATACCGCTTTTTCCCCGAGTACCCATTGGCCGCGTTGGCAACAACCGCTGTCTTGTTTGGATCTCTTATCCAATTTCATCTCATTGATGGTATGCCATTAGCTGTGGCTCTGCGCTTTGTTATGGAAGCCCTAAATGAACCACCAGAGTCTAAAATGTTTAAATTTGGCCTTCAAGCACTCCTACAATTCAATGATCGTCTAACCGAGTTCCCACAGTACTGCTCTGTACTGCTAAGTATTCCTGCTCTGAGCTCTGTCCAGCCCCAACTGGCAGTCAAGTTGCAAAATATTACTCAAGACTCGGCAAATTTTTCTCAACCGGAAGAAGATGACGAAAATGGTGCGGACAATGATATTAGTACTATTAATAATATTAATAATAATGATAATGACAATAATAATAATAATAATGATAATGATGGCAGTCGCGATGCAGAAGGTGTTGTATCAGTACCAGTTACTGTGCAGGATGACAGCTGGCCTCCTTTTAGAAGCATATCTGTTGATGTCATCAATCTACCAAATGGGTTGCAGTTTGAAGATCCTCCTATGGATATTAAAGATAGAATGCAATGGTTAGCCAATAACATGGCCAAGGATAAAATCGATGAGAAATATTCTGAAATATCTAGCTTGATCAAAGAACCTTATTACAGCTACTTTGCCGATTATCTCACTAATCAGCGTGCTAAGCTCGAAGTCAACAATCAAGTTATGTATTTGCGACTGCTTGAGGTAATTGATAGTCAGCTTTTGTACAAGCTTGTCATCAATTGCACATACTTGTCGTCTCTCAAGACACTTAATTCTAAGGAATCCAAGGAGGCAACCGCTGAGCGTGGCCATCTCAAGGCATTAGGATCTTGGTTGGGTTCTCTTACCTTGGCTCGAAATGTACCCATAAGATATCGCAATCTCTCGGTTAAAGATTTTCTCTTGGAAGGACTTGAAACTCAAAGACTTTTGGTTGTTGTGCCATTTGTTTGCAAAGTACTCGAAGGCTGCAGTCACTCAAAAGTTTTCACAAAGACTAACCCATGGCTTTTAAGTATTTTCAAAGTTTTGTCAGAACTTTACCATTATTTTGATCTCAAACTTAATCTAAAGTTTGAAATTGAGGTCTGTTGCACTCACATCGGTGTTGATATCCATGATATAGAGCCAGCCAACTTTTTGCGATCACGGCCTCCCTTGCAAGCTCTTCATCCTCAACATCAACCTGTGTCAGCTGCTCCAATGAATACATTGCCTCCAATAGTACCTGGTACACTGGGAGATAGTGAATTAGACCAGGAGATTGAAAAAATGTCCTTAGAGGATGCTGCTAGAGCCCGTGCTGGTGCCGCTCATGGTGGTATTGTCGGTGGAGATTATCAGCAAGGAACATTTGATGAGAGTGCTGCTGCTGCTTATGCTTTCAGTCCAGGTATCAAACGCATTCTTCAACTGGCTCTTGATCGAGCCATCAAAGAGAACTTGGCACCTATCAGCGAGAAGGCAATCAGTACAGCAGGTGTGTGCACAAGGGAACTTGTTCTCAAGGATTTTGCTCTCGAAGGCGATGAGCTCAAGCTTCGCAAGGCTGCACAGGTAACTATTAGAGCTTTAGCCGGTCAAATGGCGTTAGTGAGCTGCAAAGAAACATTAAGAGCTAGCTATCTAATTACTGCAAAGGCTCTCCTCACTAGCAGTGGATATGGAGAACAATCTGTGAGTCCCGAATTAGTCCGTGCTTATGGAGAGGAAAACATGGATGTTGCTGCCATGGTTCTTGTCAAGGCCACAATGGATAAATCAGTTGCCGAAATTGATGAGGCTCTTGGCCCAGCGTATCTGGCTCGTAAACGACACCGTGAACTTCGTCCTAATCAGCCTTTTATTGATCCACAGGTAAATCGACAAGCTCTGGCTCTTCCAGAACCTTTCAACCTAAAACCTGGTGGCCTAAGCCCTGCTCAACTTACCGTGTACAATGATTTTTCGCGGTTTACACCATTTGATCAATCTCAGCAAACTACTAGTCAAACTTATCTATCACCTTATCGCAGCCCAAGTCGCAGTGCGGCCTTACCTTCTCAACTTGGTGCTATTAGTGGCGGTGGTAGCGGAGGTACCCCATTCCAGCAATCTCAACAGCAGCAGCTTATGGGCCAATTTCCTGGACAACCTGGAGTTGTTCAAGATGCTAATGCTATTCAACAACAACAAATTCCTACAAACAAGTTGTTATCACCTGAACAGGAATCTGTTGAGCAAGTGGTTACCCAATTCCAAGCTGGTCTGGATGCGGTTCTCAAGGTCACCAAAGAAGAAGCACCGGAAACACATGTGTCAATGATTTCCGAAGATCATAAACTTCGTGTAATGATGACCCAGATGCTTAGTCTTATGAGCAGGACATCTATGAGGGATCAGACTATAATTAAATGCTCACAACTCATTGTGAGCGCACTATTCACTGTGGCAACATCTGATTTGGCGCGTGAGTCTTTGGCACTGCTGCTGGCTAAGCTGTGCGAGCTCTCAAGTGCTACTGCCAAAGAAGTTGTTGCATGGCTTATTCATAGTGATGATGAGCGCAAGTATGATGTTGATGTTATGACAACATTAATTCGAACTGGATTAGTTAATCCACAAGATCTCGACATCAATCTTGCAGGTCATATTGCTGCCAAGGAGAGATCTGCTGTCGACTTTGCCGTTGGTCTTATTATGCAAGCCGTCTTGTCACAAACTCCCTGTGCTTTGCGTAGCGATTTTACTGCATGCCTTCGAGCTTTAGAGCCCCTTGCTCTGGATACGCCACCAGATCCTGCAGTAAAACGATTGTTTGAATCATTGGAACAGACTTCTCGGCTACCACCTCGTCTATTCCCTGAACAAGAGCGGCAAAGTATTACACTCAAGGATCAGATGGCGTATGTATTTGCCGAATGGCTGCGATTGTTGCAACATCCTGCCCAAAACGAAAAGCTTCTATTTATTTTCGTCTATCAAATGGGCGAACAAGGTATTCTTAACAATCCTGAACATTTGTATCTGTTCTTTCATGCTTGTTTGGAAATTGGTCTCGAGACATGTTCTAAAGATGTTGGGGTTGATGACATTTTACTATCAGAAGCCTATCTACCCGTGGATGCATTGGCAAAGTTGGTTGTGATACTTATCCGAGCTACTACAGAAGGCGAGGATACTTCATCAGCGGTTTCTTATTTGAAGGAGCTCTTGACCGTGATATGTGGTGTATTAGCTCAGTTCCACGAGTCTCTTCAAACTAGATTTAATGAGAAGCCATTTTTCCGATTCTTTTCGAGTCTACTTGCCGAATGGAATTATCACGAGGAAGACTATCCAGCGCTGCAGTTTCCCTTTTACAAGCAAATGGCACTTGCGTTTCGCTCTCTGCAACCATTATGTTTCCCAGCTTTCAGTTTTGCATGGCTGACACTTATCTCACATCGTCTGTTTATGGCTAAGCTCCTTGGTATGCCTGACAAAAAGGGATGGCCTTATATGCTGGATTTATTTGAAGCGTTATTAAGGTTTCAGTCAAAGTATTTCTTACCTTCAGGGATTGTTGAGCCTATTAAACTAATTTATAAGGGCACTCTACGAATTGTTCTTGTTGTTCTTCATGACTTTCCAGAATTTTTTGTTGAGAATCACTACAGCTTATGCAATTACATCCCACCAGCGTCTGTACAACTGCGGAATCTTATTTTAAGCGCATTCCCACAGTCAATGACACTTCCTGATCCTTTCACACAGGGGCTTAAGGTTGATAGATTACCAGAAATTCGTCAAACTCCAATTCTTGCAAGGGATCCAGGGTTGGATCTGGAAGCATTTGGACTTAAGGAACTCACCGACAAGTATTTGGAGAATCCAGCTCAATCTAAGCCTATTTTAGATGCTTTGGTGAATCTTGTACGTGAGAACAAACCTCATTCTGAGTTAGGATTAGGATTTGATAGTGTATCACTGAATCTGCGAGCATTAAATGCGCTCATTTTTTACGTCGGTGTGCAGGCAGTTGCTGATGCAAAGAAGGGATCAATGGACTCTACACTTCTTTTTAATACAAAATCTCCTCAATTGACGCTAATCACAAATCTCATTTTGGCGTTGGATGCTCAAGGACGGTACTTTGCTCTTAGCACTATTGCAAACCAATTACGGTATCCCAATAGTGATACTCACTATTTCAGCTGTGTGCTATTGTACCTATTTGGTACTGCCTATCTCGGTGAACAACAGCTCGATATACAGCAGCAAATTACGCGAGTTTTATTGGAGAGACTTATATGTAATAGGCCTCATCCTGTGAGTAAAATTGAAATTTCAAAAGTAATTTTATTTTATGCTAACGGATTTCTTTTTCTTTTCTTTTCTTTCTCAAGTGGGGGCTTCTTATCACTTTTACGGAACTTCTCAAGAATTCTCATTATAATTTCTGGCAACTTCCATTTGCAGATCATGCACCAGAGGTAAGCAATGATTAATGGGGATGTATATATATATATATATATATTCGATTAGAGAGCTAACTAATTCTTTATAGATTGAAAAGTTATTTGGGTCACTCTTTTCTCATATCAATGGCTCTCGTTAAATTCATTTCTTTTGTTTGATTCATATCAAAAAAAAAACTTTGTACTTTTTATTTTCTCTTTTTTTCTACCAAGGCAATCTTTTTCTTGGGGGGGAGGGGAAAGTCTGTCCTTTGGTTGTTTAGAAGAAAATTGGTAAAAGAGCGCGGGGGAAGGGAGCATGGCCATAATTATGTATGTAAAGTAATGTAAAGTAATGTAATGTTATGTATTATGCGAATGGTCTATCAAACTTGGTTAGCCGTACACAGACAGTCTGGATCATCAGTGTGCGTGCGGTCTATTTAGCAATAGATAAATGTGACAATACTACCACAACGATATCAAGAAGCTTATTCATTCTACGCGTATTAAAAATTACATGCAAGACATTTGGCAGATTTGGATTTATTTTGGTGTTGTTTATACTAAACAATGTGAAACGCTTGAAAACTGGAGGTTGGGAAGAAAAAGCAGCTTGTCTTGGTCACAAAAACATCATCATCACCCACCAATAACTCTAGGATGAGTGATTACAATCGTGGTCGGGACTATAATGCAGGAGATATTGTTGAACAAGTTCCAAGCGATAGTGGGAGTAGCGAAAGGGGAGAAGAAGAGGATGATGATGATGAAATGTTAGAGGATGAAGATGATGAAGAAGTACTAGGACCACAACAAGTCAAGATATTAATAGGTAGGTCAAGTGTAATGGTATGTATATATATATATTTTATTTTGCTAAATATGAATTATGAAAAAAGATGAATTCGACAAGGCATCACGATTTGATGCAAGTGAAGCTCAACAAGTAAAGACATTTCTCCATACTCAAGGAAGGGAAGCATTTTACCAAAGATATGTATTTGGAGATGGGATTGAATTACGGAAATTATTAAGGATTCTCAATACGATTGGTGATGATGAACAAGAAAAACATACACATATGTCGATAAAGAGACTTAGCTTGATACCAATAGACTTATACCCACAAGTATTAGATGCACTTGTAACTGAAGAATTATCAACAAGAAGAAGACTTTCACAATATGAATCAATGGATGATTTATTAAGATTAATATTAAAATCAAACAATATAACAGTAATTACAGGAGCAGGAATATCAACAAGTTTAGGTATACCAGATTTTAGATCAGATTCAGGATTATATACCAAATTATCAAAGATGGGTATATCAGAACCTCAAGAAATATTTGATATAAATTTATTTAGACAAGATCCAAAAATTTTTTATCATTTTGCAAAAGAGATATTACCACCAATACCAAAAGTAGGTGAAGCAAATATTAGAGTTAGTCCAACTCATAGCTTTATAAAAATTTTACAAGATAAAGGTAAATTATTAACAAATTATACACAAAATGTTGATGGATTAGAGAATAAAGCAGGGATTTTACCAGATAAAATTGTTCAATGTCATGGATCATTTGCAACTGCAACATGTCAACGTTGTTTTCATCAAGTTATTGGAGATGAAATAATTGATGATATTAGAAAGGGGGAGGTAGCATACTGCAAACAACCATGTTGTAATAAGAAAAAGAGGCGTTCAAGTGATGATGAAGATGATGAAGATGAAGAAGAAGAAGGAGGTGGAGTTATGAAACCAGATATTATATTCTTTGGAGAAGCACTCCCTGATACATTTGATAAACGAGTTATAAATGTTGATCGAAATCAATGTGATTTACTAATTTGTATTGGAACATCACTTAAAGTTGCACCAGTTTCAGAGATTGTAAAAGTAATAAAAAAAGATATTGTACAAATATTTATATCAAAAACGCCACCAATAAGGAAATTAATATTTGATTTTACATTATTAGGTGCATGTGATGAAATTTCAAATTATTTATGTCGACAATTAAGTAATTTAACTGGTGATGAATCATGGTATGAAGAATTATGTGAAAATCCCCAAGTTTTATCTCCATATATTAAAGTTCCACAAGAATATGGTGATGGTATTTTTGTATTTGATGATGATGTTGATTTAATTGCACCACATTCAAGTGATGATGATGATGAAAGTAGTGATAGTGATATATAGAATATATTTGTACAAATGATAAATAATTAAATAAATAAATTAGTCAAAACTTCATATCCAACCTTCCAATGCCTTCATTGCATTAAGCATTCTTCTTCTACCTTCAGGCTTTTTTAATGTATCTAGACTTACTTCAACATTAATTCTTGAAACTAAATCTATAAGTTGTTCAAGAAGTATTTTTTGATCACTTGGTAACATTAAATTATTTATATTAATTGAAGAAGGTATAGAAGTTTGTTGGTTGGGTGGATCATAACAGGAGGATGGTGGTGAAGATGGTGGTGGTGGTGGTGCAGAAGTAGCAGCAGATTTTAAATCTGGCAATGTTTGAGATTTTGGTGGTGGCTGTGGTCGAAATCTTGCAGGCCTTGAAGGAGGTAATATACGTGGAGTAGGTGGTAAAGCCCATTCTATTGATGAGACAGCAGGATTATTATTATTATTTTGTGGTACAGATGCTGAACGATTATGATGATGACTTTGAATAGGTAATGGTCTTGGACCTTGTGGTGATTTTGTCCTTGTTGATAATAATGATGAACTATCAGAAAGTCGATGGTGCTTTTTCTTTTTATCATCAGATGGTGATTTTATTGAATTATTATCATCCTTTTCTTCTTCCAATATAACTTTACGTCGTGGTGGTGGTGGCGGTGTTGTTGTTGCTGTTGCTGCTGTATGTTGTTTTTCAGGATAAATTGAAAGTGGTCGAACAGGTGAAGTTTCTTCATCATTTTCATGTAATGGGGAAGAGATTCTTTGAATTGGATCTGATTGTGAAATTCTCTCTCGCTGTTGTTGACTTGTTGTTGTTGATTTTGTTCTAATTAATGTAATTTGCTGTCTTAAACTCCTTATTAATTGTATTAAATCACTTGAATCTGGAGTATTTTCATTAGAATCTTGTTGTGGTACATAACTGGATGATGGACGTAATCTATCTTGTGATGGCTGTGGTTGTGGTACAGATGGAGCACTTTGTGTCCTTTGATGATGATGATGACGACTGCTTGTGCTCGGTAATGATGATGATGATATACCTGAAGATATCCTTCCACTATTTATAAATTCACGAAAGTTGCGAATATCACCAAGTAGATTTCTAAGTTCTGTTGAAGATGTCTCCTGTTGTTGTTGTTGTTCAACACCACTAGCATTTGCAATCCTATCTTGTTCATCTTGATTTGAATAATTTAATATTCTCGGCTGTTGTAGTGCAAATGATTCTGCTGTACCTAATACCGGGGTATCCATTTCTGTTCTTAAAAGTGATTCACGTAGCGTCCTTCTACTACTACTTGTAGAATATTGCTTTTGATTCTTCTGATCACCGCTTGCCAAAGTAGTATCTTGTTGTCGTTGTACCCCCGGTGTCTTATCGCATGGCTAAAACAGGGCATTGTTAGCAAGAGGATCCTTGATCTGAAACAAAACAAAACATAACAATATGAAACAAAAAAAAAAAAAAAAAAAAAAAAAAAAAAAAAAAAAAAAAAAAAAAAAAAAAAAAAAAAAAATAGAGATCTTTCCCCTGGAAACAGTAAAACTTACTTGATCCATTCCCCCCTAGTTGTAGAAGAAGAAGAAGAATAAAAAAGAAAAAAGAAGAGATTAAAAGGGTCGCTAAACTTTTTTGGTGTTGTGTTGACACGAGATGTACTTTCTTTTGTTTTGGTCCTTCCTGTTTCGGATTAGGTCCGGGTGGGAAAACAACCAACCCTGTCAAAAAGGAAAAATCTGTTAATAATAAAAGTTTAAACTTTTCATATATATAATATATTTTGGTTTATTAATAGAACAAAGTAGCAAGCAGTAACTTCTTTGTATGGAATAACTTAGTGTACAATACCAAAAACGAAAAATTTCCTTTTATTCATCATCATTGTCTATAATCTCATCTTCCCATGCACCATCATCGAAATCATTATCATTAACATGGCCATTATTTTCTTCATCTTCAGGACCTAAAGAATTGATTAATCGAATAATTTCAGATTGCATATCTTTATCATCATCATCATCATTTGAATCTTCAAGTAATGATAATGCATGATTTAATGCTTGCCTCGCTAATTCTTTTTCTTTTGTATTATTAGTATTATTATTATCGTCATCATCATCATCATGTGTAGTAGTAGTAGTTGGTGGTAAGAAATTGTCAACAATTGGATCCATTGTATATAAATTATCTTGTAAATTTAAATAACATAGAGCTTGTAAATAATAAGATTCAGCAATTGAATCATCAATTAAATGAATTCTTGATATAATTGGTGGGATCCAAAAGTTCATACCAGTTTCTAATAAAAGCCTTGATAAATTTAATAGAGATTCAATTGATGTTATATTTATTGATGAATCAAAGGCTCTCTTTAATGCTTGCCTTGCATCATCAAGACGTGATTGTGATATACGAACAGATGCTAATGTTGTCCATGCTTCTGTATATAATGGATCAATTAATACTGCTTGTGATGATAATTTTTCACATTGTGATTCTGCCTCTTGTTGCATACATAAATCAGTCATCCAAACTTCAATCATACTGCATAATGCACTAGATATTTTTCTATTGTTTTCATCTTGTTGTTGTTGTTGAATAATTTCAATTCCATGTTGAAACCAATGAATAGCATCATGACCACCACTTAGTTGACCAAGCCATAAGAATTTATCCCCTCCATATTTACCATTTGAATCAATATTTGCTGCTTTGGTTAATAATTCATAAGCTTCTGGTACATGATCTCCCATATCTAGTAAAATCTCTGCCTTTAACTGTAAATATTCAACATTATCCTGATCCTTAATATAATACTTGTCAATACACTCGAGTGCCTTTTCATGTTGTACTTGTGATAACAGATCCCTAGCAATATCTGCTGGACCGACTTGTGTATCCATGTTGGCGATGGGTTTAATGGTGGTGGTGGTGGGAGTGAAGATGAAAAAAAAAAAAGTAAAGGTTGCTTAAACATCCAGAATGGACAATAAAGAAGAGCAGGAGCAGGAGATTGAAATACTCGAGAGTATATACCCAGATGAGCTGACAAGTAAGTTAAAAAAGTTAGTCAAGTAAAGGGAGAATTTTTGTTAACTGGTGTTATTAAAAAGTTTTAAATGATAAACGTACAAAACTACTCATTTCTATTACACTGGATACTGAACCAGGTATTGAAAAGTTAGGATTACGGATAGAATATCCACAAGAATATCCACAAATTGTACCGATAATTGGAATTGAAATTATAGAATCTGATGGTGGGATTCAACAAGATGATATTGCTGGTCTTGTAGAAGTTCTTTATGAAACAGCAAATGAAAATATTGGTATTCAAAGTATATTTACAATATCATCAGTACTTAAAGATCGTGGTGAACAATTAATTCAATCAAAATTACATCAAGAGCATATTGAAAGATTACGTGAAATACAAAAACAAGAAGATATTGAACAAGAAAAGTTTAAAGGTACACCAGTTAATAGTGAAACATTTTCAAAATGGTTAAATCAATTTAAATTGCATCATAAATCATTATTTTCAAATGATATTCATTCAGCAAAAGAGCTTGGTCAGTTCCCTGGTAAATTTAGTGGGAGACAAATTTTTGAGCAGGGGCTTTATAAACCTGTTGATGAGGTGGAGGAGGAGGGTTAATGGTGCTATTATTATTATTAATCATAACCTGTCCAAGACTACTGGTCGTTGATGGAGTTGTACAAAGAGACGCGATATCAGCGAGTGCCTCTGCGACTGTGAGTTTTGTGGGCATTTGTCGTTGTCGTTGTACAACAAGACCAAACTTTCAACTATCTAAAGGTAATAAAAGTAGCAGTACATAGTTTTTTTCAATATTAGCCCAAAGTTTTGGTTTAAACACGTAGTTCGAGTGTTGGCGATGCATGTGATAGAAACATTTCATGAGATTTCTAAAGACAAGATAATAATACATAAATTAAACGCGTCTATTTTCTGGTGTCATACTGTCTCACTGACTACTATCAAACACACATGTCTCTCCTCAGTTGTAGTTTTGTTTAGTTATAGAAGTTTTTATGACTTTTATAAATGCACGAGAAATTCATAATTCCTTTTTCTACATGTTAAAAAAAAAAAAAGCGTCAACAGACCGTGTATATACATATATATTTATATTTCTATACTCCGGTACTTCCAAATCCACCATCACCACGATCAGTTTTACCTAATTTATCAACAGAATCAACAATAATTGTTGAATCAGGAATAACAATTTTTTCAAGAATTAATTGTGCAATACGATCACCTTGATTAATATGAAAATCTTGATCAATTGAATGATTAAATAATAATACTTTAACTTCACCTCTATAATCAGCATCAATTACACCTGCACCTGTTTGAATACCATTTTTAACTGCTAATCCTGATCTTGGTGCAATACGTCCATATGTACCAATTGGTATAGCAATTGCAATTCCTGTACTTACAAGACCTCTTGATTGATGTAATATTTTGATTGATTCTGATGCATATAAATCAAATCCTGCTGATAAAATGGATCCACGAGTTGGTGGTTTCGCAGTTGATGAAACAAGTGCAATTTGTAGGGATGTCATCTTTTGCTAGGAAGGAGAAGGAAGACAGAGGGATGGGAGTTGACTTTGACTCTACGCGTTTTTTGTATTTTGCGTGCAGAGTCATAGAGACATCAAGGAAAAACACAACACCAAAAAAAAAAAGATGCCACCTGGTAAGAATGTCTTGTCAATTCAATCACAAGTTGTACATGGATATGTTGGGAATAAATCATCAAATTTACCATTACAATTACTTGGATGGGATGTTGATTCAATAAATACAGTACAATTTTCAAATCATACAGGATATGGAAATTTTACAGGAAATAAATTATCATCACAAGAAATTAAAAATTTATTTAATGGATTAATTTCAAATAATATTGCAAAAGATTATAATGCATTATTAACAGGATATATACCAGAATCCAAATCATTAGAATCAATTGAATATATTGGTGATTGGTTAATAAACAATAATAAAGATTTATTATGGGTAATGGATCCTGTTATGGGTGATGGTGGTAAATTATATGTTAACCCAAGTGTTATGCATGTATATAGAAAAATTGCTTCAAAACCACATGTTTTATGCCCAAATCAATTTGAAGCAGAAATTTTAGCATCAGATGGTAATGATGATGATGATGATGAATGTTTAAATTTAGTTGGATTTATTCATAATCGTAATTCATTACGTGAAATTATGAATAAAATTCATTTAAAATATAATGTTGATTACCTTATTGTTACATCTGTTGAATTACCAAATGAAATTGATAATAATGATTATTTATTCACTGTTGCATCAACAATTGATGAACCAAATAATCCAATCTTGATTAAATATCCAAAATATAATTGTTACTTTAGTGGTACTGGTGATTTATTCGCTGCAATAATCCTTGATCGTATTGCTTATCATCGAAAGCATAATTCATCAAAATCAATTATAATTTCAAATGCTCTACAACAAGTAACAAGTTTAATGAATGGCGTATTACAAACAACAATTCAATTAATGCCACAACAAAAACAAGAAATTGAATCAAAAGTTGATCGTTCAAAAAGATATGAACTTAAACTAATTGAATCAATTCCATTAATTCAAACTTTAAATAATGATAATTATATACAAATTCAACCTTTTGAAAAATTCATTCTTGAACCATTGATTGTTATAGATTAGTAGCAGTAGTGGTAGTAGTAAAATAGATCTTGTTCTTTTTTTTTTTTTTTCTCCATCCAAATTCAGGGTATATTAAAAAAAAAAACAAAAAAGAAAGCCCTGCTTTCCCCTATAACTCCAAAAAAGAAAAAAAAAAAAAAAAAATTACAACATTCGTATCATCAAATATTATTATTATTATTATTACTTGTCACTTTTCCTTTCGTGAACACGACTATGTCTTCTTAAATTTGATGCAACACTAAATGCACGACCACATTCACAAATAAATGGTTTCTCTCCTGTATGTGAATATTGATGAGTTCTTAAACTTGATGGCCTTGTAAACCTTTTACCACAAATATTACATGCATGTCTTTTTTTGGCACCTGAATTTAATCTTGTTCGAAATGTTGACATCATTGATTCTTGTTCAATACTAACTCTTGAACTTGTTTGTTGTTGCTGCTGTAGTAGTAGTGCTGCTGATGATGATGAATGCCTTCGCACATCACCTTCAGTAATATAACTATGATTTGTCTTTACAGCTGGTGGTGCTGATGGTGATCGTTTCGGTCTTGGTGATGATATCGATTCTTTGTTTCGCGATCGTGGACCTTCTTCATCTTCTTCTTCTTCTTCATCATCTTCTTCTCCCTCTTCCTCTTCTTCATCATCATCATCATCATTACCATCGTCACTCTTATTGGGTATATCAAACATACTAGTTCGAAATTTCGTCATACTAGATTTCGTCTCTTGTAAACTATGATGACGATACCTTTTTGCATCAATTATACCTGGACTTATACTATTTGCATCATTATTATTATTATTATTATTATTATCATCTTGTTGAAAAGGAAGCTTAAACACAACTGAAGATGAAGAAGAAGAACCATTTTTTTGCTCTGTTGGTACATTACCACCACTGAAATCAATATCATTAAACAAATTAAACCCATTCGATTCATTTTGTGGTTTTGCTGTTGTTGTTGTTGTTGAAACAAGACCAATTGTACTCCTACTCCTTTGACGATTCTCAAAGAGATGTTGATGACTATTCATCAATTGATGATGTTGTTGTTGTCTATTTGGAGATGATCTTTGATATGGATGTCCACCAATTGAATTCGTCCGAAGGAGATTATTTTGATTCATATAAAATACATCATCACTCCAATCATCATCTAAATTTGCAGCTAATTCATCATTAAAATCACCAAGTCTTAATTCATTTGGTGAAAACAAAAGAGGCAATGGTGGTGTATTAGTATTAGTATTATTATCACCAAAGAATGATTCATTATCAAACAAGGTATGATTAGAATCGCTAAAATGATTATTAGCTAATCTGTGATGATGATGTTGTTGTTGTGGTGGATGAGCAGCATTGGACACAGTACTATCAACAGAAGCTACCGAAGTACGTCTTGAAACTGAAGCGGAAACAGATGCTGAAGATGAATAGTGACCAAATTTATGACTGAGAATAGAAGGATTTGCTGAAGATGGGTGAAGAGAAGAAGGTTGATGACTGTGGTGGTGGTGGTGATGGTGGTGGTTGTTGTTGTTGTGAAAGCCACTATTACCACCGGGAGAATTAGCTGCAGTAGTAGTTGACGGATGGTACATGATATTATTATTATTACCATTAACGTCTGATGTATCAGCCAACAAGATCGCCGCTGCCCCTGGAGATGGAGAATTTTCAGAAGATAATACAAAGGGGTGATGATGATGTTGATCATCAATAGGGTCCACAAATGGATAACCATGTGCCAATGATGAAAGCCATGTTGAGTGTTGTTGTTGTTGTTGCTGCTGCTGCTCCTGTTGTTGCTGCATAGTCTCACATTCCATTTGATAATAAATGATAAAAAGTCAAAAAAAAAAAAAAAAGGTTATCCTATTCTAATTTAGTAATATATTAATAGTTAATATAAGGTCGTTTATGTGAATGTCAACGGGGGAGTGGAGTGGGTTTACCTTGAAATCTGCCCCGGGGGGGGTCTGGTCTGTAGTAGTTTTTTGCAACACAAAAATGCAACCAGACACAACAGTTTTTAATACCGTGAAAGAAAAGAAAATAAAAAGAGCGATGGAGTCCAGAACATTCCCCCCTTTTTGATTCTTTTTTTTTTTGGTGGTGAGCTTTTAGTGCTCTTTTTCTCTTTTCCTTCCTCTTTATTTTTTATTTTCCCTTCCATTGCTGCTTTTGGTAGGCCCGGTTGCAGATCACTTTTCATTATATAATATTATGTCCGGACCAAAAAAAAAAAATTTGTTAGTATAATGGAATTTCATTTTAATTAAAATTTTTTTTGTATTATTTTTCTTTGTCGAATTTCTCCTTTATTTATGCAGATCACTTTTTCATCTATTTTTAATTTTTTAGGTTAAAATTAATTAATTAAAGTCCAATTCCGCCCGGTTGGAAAATGTAGATCACTTTGCTGCCTTAATCCTTTGAGCAGTAGATTTTGCAATTTCAATTGCTCTTGATGGCATACCAGCTAAATGAGCAACTTTAAGCGCATGTGATTGACGATTAATTCCCCTTTTTAACTTATGCTCATAATAAAATCCACCTGAATATGTTGTAATTACATCAGTACAATAATGACCAATATTATTTAAATTATCATCAATACCAAAATCTGCAACTTGATGATAATGAGTTGCAAATAACCCACGTGATTTGTTTATACTTGATATATATTCAAGTGATGCATATGCAATTGCTAATCCATCATCTGATGTTGTACCCCTTCCAACTTCATCCATAATTATAAATGATTTATTTGTTGCCATTGTTAATATATTACTAACTTCAAGCATTTCAACCATAAATGTTGATTGATCCATATATAAATTATCTGCACTTCCAACACGACTAAATAATTTATCAACAATACCAATCTTTGCCATTTTACATGGTACAAATGATCCTGTTTGTGCTAATATTATTATAAGTGCATTTTGTCTAAGAAATGTACTTTTACCTGCCATATTTGGTCCTGTAATTACCCATATCATTTCATTAGCTTGATTTAATATACAATCATTTTCAATAAAATTTAATGATCCACGTTTAGCAATTGAGGCTTCAACTGTTGGATGCCTTCCACCAATAATTTCATTACTTGATGAATTATCAATTTTTGGTCGAACAAAATTATTCTCAATTGCTAATTGTGCAAATCCACAACTTATATCAATTTCATCCATAATTTGTCCCGTTTGACGTATTGAAACAATATTTGATAATATTTCTCTTTTTAATTCTCCAAATATTTTCATCTCTTGTTGTTTTATTTCATCAACAATTTTATTCTTTTCTTGTCCTAATTCATTCCATTTTGGATATAAAAATATCTTTGTTTTTGATCCAGATTTTAAAAGATGCATATCTTTATATATTTTATCCATTTCACTTGGATTATTTGTAATATAAACAACATATCCCATACCAGGCATATATTTAAGTTCAAGTCTTGCTGATTGTTCTTCTTCATTTGCTCCATATTTCAATTGTAATTCCTTTTCCAATTCAATTGCTCCATCAATCTTTTCATCTAATTGTTTATGTAAAAGAGCCAGCTCCTTTGATGCATTGGGTTTAATAATGAATGATTCTTCGTATCTTGAATCTTGCACGGATTTTAATCTTGTTTGCGGAGATATTGAGAATCTTCTTTTGCTAGTGCTATCAGATTCATCAGCACTATCTTCTTGCTGCTGTTGCTGTTGCTGTTGTTCGAGGAGGACTCGCTCATCAATACAATCCAAAATTTTATCCGCTAAATTCCTTGGTACTTTAACTTTATCAATAAGTTGACAAAGACTTGATAATAATTGTGGTGTTGCAGTTTTTTTACTTGATTGACTAACAGCAAATTTAACCAATTTTTTAACAATTTCATCAATTTTTTTAAATGTATATGCTAATGATAACATATCAATTTCATCACCACGACCAATTGTAAATTTTTGTAAAATTCTTAATGAATCATGTGTTTGCTTTAATAAATCAATAATTTTTGATTTTAATTTTGGATGAAGATAAAATATTTCAACTAAATCTAATCGACGATTTATTTCAGATATTGACATTGATGGACTCGTTATACGATCAGCAAGTAATCTTGCTCCTGATTGGGTTGTTGTACGTTGAATTATTGAAATAAATGATCCCTTTGTTGTTTGATCACGCATCGTTTTATATATTTCAAGACTTTGTAATGTCGCTGAATCAATCATCATTCTATCATTTATTTTTCTTTGTTGTGGATATTGTAATTTCATATTTAAATGTGGTAATCTTTCTTTTAGATATTCAAGTAATGATTCTGCTGCTGATAATTCATGTCGAGAAAATATATCGTTTCCCTGTTTTACTTCTTCATCACTAGAAGCTTCAAATACGTGTTGCCAATTATTTGAGAATGTCGGCCAATCAATTTTTTTTGTCGTATTTGATTGTCTTGGTGATACCATAACGCGAAGGGAATCTTTTATTAATTGATAGATCCATAAATGTGGAGAATTTTTATTTGTTAATGATGAATCAATAACGACTTCACTAGGTCCAATACTAACTAAATGACTTGTTAATGATCCAACACATGAATTTTGTGTAATAAAATCACCAGTTGATAAATCAACCCATGCAAGACCAATTGGCATTTCATATGCTCGACTACTACTTGTAGAATAATAATTATCTTTTTCCTTTGTATCAATATATATTGAAACAAGATAATTATGTCGATATGGATCCATAAATTTCTCATCAATAAGGGTTCCAGGGGTAACAATGCGTGTAACAATCCGATCAAATTGTGCACCACTACTAGGTAGAACAAGACCACTAGTAGTAGCAACTTTATTATTATCCTTTGGTATTTCCTCACTAATTGCAACATAACGACCAATATCAACAACTAATGTCTTTAAATAACGTTCCAAACTATTCGCAGGAAATCCAGCCATTGGAACAAAACTTGCATCAGTAGATTTTGTGCCATCCCCTTTATATATACCTGCACGCTTTTTTGCTAATCTTAAATTTAAGATTGGCGCATATTCAACTGCTTGTTCAAAGTATAATTCATAAAATCCCCCAACTTTTGTAAGAACAATACAATCTGGATACATATCCATATTTTCCCTATGTACTCTCAATACATTTGATGATAGTTGCCCCTTTGGGTACAGATCATACTTTTCATTAACCTCTGTGGTTGTTGATGTTTCACTGAGCCGTTTTCGTCGGATCGGATGATTAAATGGAGCAAGCGGTGGTGGACCAATATACCCTTGAGGTAATGAAGCATAATCAATCTCTGTTGTAGGTTTAGAAGCATAACTCTTTACCAATATTGAGTTTGTTGATCTGCTGGGGTTTGTCCAACACCATATATTGCTTAATGAGGGACGGATCCATCGTTTCATTTTCCTTGTAAAATTTATGTTAGAAGAATTTGTAGCAGAATAATATTCAACATAAATAAGATCAACTCACTAGAGGGGGGGGATCGCTCTAATATATATTTGACGTGAATCAATAATGGTGATGGATGCAACATTCCTCGGTAACGTCAAAATCATCACCCACCACCACAACAATGGACTCAGCTGATAAGGTACAAGCTGAAATTGTAGGACATTCAACAGTTGAAGAAGGATCAAAACGACCATATACAGTATATCATATTAGAATACGGGTTAATAATAATACGACATCAACGATATCATATGATATAAAGAAGAGATACTCAGATTTTGATGGATTTAATTCACGTTTAATCAAGGAAACAGGTCGTGAACCACCAAAGAAATTACCACCAAAATCAGTTTCAAATTATTATAAATCATTACTTAGTTCACTTGGTGGTGGTCCTGGACCGAATGCTAATGATATACCAATTTCACAAAGGACAAGGAGAAGGTCAAGCTTTAATAAACATACACAAGATGATGAAGATCTTGTAAGTCAACGACAAGATGGATTAGATGCTTATTTACAAGCTATTATTAATGCAAAGGATCCACGTTGGAGAAAATCACATGAATGGATAAAATTTCTTGAAATTCCAATATCTCATAATGATAGTAAAACAGTTGCTACATCATCATCTTCTTCATATGCGATAACTGATCCTGTAAGGTGGCTTGAATCATTAAGGGATGCAAAGGCACTTGTTGTTGATGCAAAGCAGCAATTATTAACGGGGAATCCAATCCTTGTAAAGACTAAATTAGCACAAATCTCTGTAAAATTAAGTATGTTGGAAGCAGGATTATCACCACAAAGTCAACAAGCCTTATCAGATGCAGGATTTGCTAGTCTTGGTCAGGGGGAATTAAGAAGGCGAATGGATCTGATTGATGGATTAAAGCGTGATCAGCAAGATGTGGCTGATTCAATCACTCATCGACATACTGCTGCTGCTACTCCTACTACTACAACAACTATTTCAAGCTCAAGAGTACTTGGAAAACCAATTCCTGAATCAAAATCAACCGTAGACAAATCAAATAATCAACTGCTACAACTTCAACTTGATGATATGCAACAACAAGATCAACAAATTAAACAACTTCATGAAATTATATCAAGACAAAAACAACTTGGCCTTGATATTGGTTCTGAATTACAACTTCAAAATGAAATGTTGGGGCTACTACAAGAGGAAGCTGATATTACAGCAAGTAAAGTGAAATTAGCTTCAAAACGTATAGATAAGATCCATTAGGGAGTTTTTTTTTTTTTTTTTTAAATTTTTTTTTCTTTTATTTAAATTCCAGGTTCTATCAAACAAGTAATAATAATAATAATAATAATAATAATAAATGCACAAGTTAATAAACTTTTTTTTCCTTAATTCTACTGACTTGCACATTGAACTCTTTCTCTACCACTTTCATCATCATCATCTTCATCCATCATTGTATTTGCTTGACTCCGTGATCTTGCTTGATGATTTGGATCAACATCTGATAATACAACATCATCAACAATTGCATCCTTTGGAATTTGTGGTACTATCCTTGGTGGTAAAATATTTGAAAGTTCTTGAAGTTTCTCATTTGAAGTAAAATTATCTTGTGGGAATTCAACTTCAAATTGTACATATAAATTACCATAATTTTGATGTCTATATGATGGCATACCACGACCATCAATTGATTTAACAAGTCCAGGTTTAATAATTTCTCCAGGAATAATATCAACTTTTAACCATTCACTATCTAAATGTTCAATTGCAATTGAACCACCAGCAAGTGCAGTTAATAGGTCAACTTTTGCATTATAATAAAGGTCATCACCTTTTCTTGTAAAAGTTTTATGTGGTTGTTGATCAATAACGAATACAACATCACCAGGTATAATATTTGGACCTTGATCACCTTCTCCAGAGAAGGTAATTTTTTGACCATTTACCATACCTTTATCAACATGTACAGTAAGAATTTTCTTTTCATTAATAGTCTTTTTACCACCACATTCTTTGCATCTATCCTTTGGATTAATAATTTCTCCTTCACCATTACATTCATTACAAACGGTTTGAAATCTTTGAATCATATTACCCATTTGACGTGTAATTGTCCGTACACCTTGTCCATTACAAGCAGTACATTTTTTAACAGCACCTTCTTTCCCACCTAGACCTTTACATGTTGAGCATAATACAGTTTTTGTAAGGGATAATTTTGAATTTTTCCCCTTGTATAAATCTTCCAATGTAACTTTAAGAGCGTGAACAATATCACGGCTTCTCCGGGGACCTGATGGTCTAGGACCACCACCACCACCGCCACCACCCATTCCAAAGAATTGACTAAACAAATCTTCAGCAGCTGTACCACCCATTCCGTCACCACCCATTCCACCACCTTGAAGACCTTCTTCACCATACATGTCATAAACTTCTCGTTTATTAGAATCACTGAGGATTTCATATGCATGGGATATCTCTTTAAACTTCTCTGCAGCCTCAGGAGTAGGATTCTTATCTGGATGGTACTTTAATGCAGATACCCGATAAGCCTTTTTCAGCTCAATCTCTGTGGCGGTAACAGTCACGCCTTCATCAAGGGTTAGCTTCCAAATAACACACACACACACATTGTAACTGAGATCAAAAACTTACCTAGAACGTCATAGTATTTTGAGTCTTTAACCATTGTGGAGGATGGTGGTTGCAGTTCTGGATTGGACGGGTTGTTCTTTGTATATATATGGATGGGAAATTCAAGTTTGTGGCTTTTAAATTTTTCTTTTGGGAAGTCTGTGGAAGGTTGTGGAAGAAAAAAAAAAGGAAAAAAGTACCGCCAAATTAGTCAGATAAGGAAAAAGGGGACAACAACAAAAGAAAAAATCTATGCATCATCATCACTAATAACAACTGTCTCTATAACTCTTACATCATCATCATCATGATTACCACACTTTTCTGCATCTTGCTGTCGTCTAATCGCACTCTGCGCTACTAATTCTTTTAGTGGCTGAGTTTTGCTTATCCGCCCCCCTAGTTTTTGCCCACTCCCACTGTATACAAGGGATCGTTTTGTGGCTGCATCAGCAGCTATTCTTCTTCTTTCATGTAGTAATGGGATCCCTAGTGTATTTGAACCGCCAGATCCCAGGTTATGCCCTTGAGAATAGAATCCATCTCCTGTATATCCACTAGATAACAGCGCATAGTATTCCTGTTCCAACCCTTCAAGATACTTGTAAAAGGCTGCATTATGCGGTCCATGTACATTGTGAGTGAGCTCATGCAGTAGAGTACCAACTAGACTCTCTATAGGCAGAAACGAGTTGACATCGTAATGAGGACGTAATCTAATTGATATTTTTGATCCTCGATTCACATTAATACCCAGTAGTCGCTTATCCTTGGGGAAGAACTCAGACAGCTTCACCACTCTAAATCGATGTTTTTCAATTATTGGTTTAACAAGACTATGAACTTTTCCTAATAACTCTCGAGCTTCTGAACGCCGAGGTTGTCGTACAAGCTCTGAAATTTCCGTTTCTCCATTTGTGCTCATTCACAGAAGTTGGGTGGTGGTGGTGGTGGTGGTGGCAAGTTAGTGTGGGACATGTTTTACTACTACTTACTCCACAACAACTACAAGAATAATAATAAATAAGCAATGACGACGCCTCCACCAGATCCAATCGATTACATCCTCAATGTTGTCCAATCAACTTCAAACTCACTCAGTTCACGATTCAATGACATCTGGACTGACTGGTCTCATAATGTCAAGGACTGGGTCTCTGTACATGATCCTCCCATTCTAAAGGACATTATTAACCCCCGTCGCCAACAGCCACACCCCATCCAACCACCATCGTCATCTGTCTTGGATGCTGATGTTAAAAATGATACCCTTTACTATAAAGTTACCGATTGGATATGGAATCATAAGGTTATATCTGGAATTATCATTATAGGTTCATCAAGTCTTTTGTATTCTCAATACCTTGGTTCCATTAAAAAGAAACGTCATCATCGTCGTCGTCGTCAACCCCCTCCTGCAACTCCAAGTGCTGCTGCTGGTGCTGCTGCTACAAGGCGTCATCACCACCACTCTGCTGATACTGGTGCTACTACTACTGGTCGTCACCGTAAACGGAGAGCACAAAGAGCACCAAACGGTGCTAGAACTCAAGCTGTCGGTAAGAATTAAAAAGAAAAAAAAGAAGATAAATATTTTGTACTGTATATAAGGAGAAAAAAAGATAATATAAAACACCCACAACCAAAATTTTTTTTTTTTTTTTTTTTTTTAAAAATTCTTTCAGAAATTGCTTGCTAATTTTTCACAATCTTTTTTGATAGTCATCACTGGTTGGCCATGTGAGCCAGTATCTAAAGCAGTTGTGGCAGATTTAGAACGTCGTGGATTTATTATCTTTTGTATTGTTTGTAATTCTGAACAAGCGACAATGGTTAATAATGATGGTAATTCAGATATTAGACCATTACCAGTTGATCCAAGTGATGCATCATCAATTAATCAAGCTGTTGATTGGTTTAGTACATTTCTTGATACTCCTGGTTTTGCATTCCCAGGTGCAATTCCTCATAGGTATCAATTAGCTGGTATTATATTATTACCGGATACTTATTATCCATCTGGACCAATTGAAACCCTTGGTATGACTGCATGGAGTGATGCTTTATTTAATAAACTTTTCGTATCAATTGCTATATTATCACAAGGTTTTATACCATTATGTCGAAATCATAAATCTTCAATTATATTTATGACACCAACAATTATACCTTCACTTGTTCCACCATTTCATGGAATTGAATGTGTTATATCACAAGCTCTTGATACTTTATCTTTAGTTTTATATCGTGAACTTAAACCACATGGTGTAAATGTACTTCATATTCGTCTTGGTTCTTTTGATCTTAAACATCATGTTCGACCAATTGATCATAGACAACAAGGTCCTGCTGATATTTTATCATGGCCAGAAACTGCTCGTAATGTTTATGCTCATGCTTATACAATTGCTACAAATGTTGTTGGTGTTAATAATACTACAACTAGTACTCAACAACAAGATAAACCAACAACAACTGGTTCAAGTCTTGCAAGACTACATTGGGCTGTCTTTGACGCCCTCTCTCATGATGACAATAATAATAATAATACAAATCGCGTAAGAAGGGTCGGAAGGGGTAGTCTCATTTACGAACTTATTGGAAATTTAGCTCCAAACTGTTTTATCGAATGGCTCTTTGGATCTACCAGATTTTCTTGAGAAAACATTATTATATATAACTAATAGTGCTACACACATACAGTAATAATTTTTTTTTTCTCTCTAGTCAAATAGACCGAATCCCATATCGTCATCAGATTCTTCACCAGCTTCAGCGGGTTCTTCTTCCTTTGCGGCTGCTTCACCACCAATTGATTCAGCGGCAGCTCCAGCAGCTGGTGCAGCTGATGCATATGCTTCAGGATTTTCAAGTCTATCCTTGAGTGCTTCAATCTCAGGGAATGTAATATCTGTTGCTAATGCAACAGAAACTAAATCCTTATATGCATTAATAAGTGAATGTCCAACTGATGGTAGTGTAGGATATCCAATTGCAAGTGAGATAGCTGCAATTGTACTAACAGCTGATGTAAAGTGAGCAAGAAGTGTTGACTCTTCAATATCAAGAATATCAGGTGTAAATACTTGTCCATCATCGTAAACTTGAAGAACACTCATTCCATAAGTGAATGGAGAAATATTCAACATATTCAACAATGATGCCTCAGATTGACCAACCTTGTTACCAGCAACAACTACTTGAACATCATTGACAATTTCAATTGTACCACGAGCAATCTTTGTAGGGACTCCCAATGCTTGAAAGAATGATGTCTTACCAGGTTCCATACCTGTGTTACCAGCAGGTACCCAAACATCAGCTGGTGCAACAGCTCCAGCACGTGCAGGTGCAGCAACCTTATTGGAAACGATCTTTTCACGAATATCCTTAAGATCTTCATTGGTAAAGACAAATCCAACATTACCCTTGACATAAGGTAAAAGACGTTCATAATCGGGGAACTCATTCAAGTATGTTCGAATAGCACGTCTAACAAGTGTATTTTTACCCATTAAAACGACTGCCTCTCCACGAAGTGCCTTTCTAATCTCGTGCATTTGCATAGATGAAACATTGTCAACTCCAACAATAAATACCTTGTTGAACTCTTCAAGGAGTCCACGAAGTTTGGTGAAGTATGCTGCTTTATTTTCACGTGTGCCTCCCATTTCTATAATCGGTTTATTAGAATAGGATATTTAAAGGCACAGGTCTATTGTATTTTGTTTGATGATCTGTTGATTAGTTTTGGTTGGTGTTGAGTATACTCATGTTGCGTCGCTCTCGAATTTCGCAGTCACGAAACTAACTACCTCCAAAACCCTATTGGATTTTGCCGTTGTCCTTGACAACGGCCGCGGAACAAAATAAAACCAAATATCAACACTACTCATCGCAAGGTCAAGTATTTACTGTAATGTTCTCATAATCCTCGTATATAGTATATAATTATTAATATCAAAGTTATAACCTTTTCTTTCTCCGTAGATACAGCTCTTTGTAGATTTCTTTTGATTCAAGTCAGCTCTCACGAGCTAACATTGAACCTTTTCACTGATATAGATTCTCCATTCTCTTACAACCACAACTGCATGAACCACGGCACGACATCAAATAACAACAATGACCTGCTGGAAATCAGTAATCCTCGGTGGGGATTGGATTCAAATATTATCGAAGCTTACGCCGGTCGGAAATTAACCCATCTATACCCATGGCAAGCAGAATGTCTAGAGATTCCCGGAGTTTTAGATGGAACTCAAAATTTATTATATACAGCACCAACTTCTGCTGGCAAAACACTTGTTGCAGAAATTCTCATGTTTAAGAGATTACAAGATTCTATTAATGCATCACCTTCTAAGCCTGGAAAGATTATCTTTATTTTACCATTTGTCAGTGTTGTCCAAGAAAAACATCGAGTTTATAAAAAGATGCTACAGAGTGTTGGATCAAATTTAAGAGTTGAAGCAATTCATGGAGCATTACGTCGACAAATTGATTGGCATGATTTCGATATTGGCCTTTGTACAATGGAGAAGGCAAATATACTTGTCAATACTGCTATTAATAATAATATGGCTCATCAACTTTTAGCAGTTATTGCTGATGAAATTCATATGCTTTCTGATCAATATAGAGGTTATATTATGGAATTATTATTAACCAAGATTCTCGCTCTTCAATTACCAATTCAAGTTATTGGTATGTCTGCAACTTTAAAGAATACAGAAATTCTCGCTCAATGGCTTCATGCAAAATATTTCCTTGCAGATTATCGTCCAATACCATTATTAGAGTATGTCGTTTGTGATAATGTGGTTTACAATTTTCAAGGTACTCTTCAACGATATATTAAAGTATTTAACCCAGCTAGGTCAAGTTCTAAAAATGATTCAGTTACAAATGCTATTTTATCTCTTGTTTATGAGACAGTCAAAGATAATATGAGCACAATAGTGTTTTGCAGTAGTCGTCGTTCATGCGTCTATACTGCATGTCTACTTGCATCACATTTGAAACCCGCAAAATTAGGGAGTGATGTATTAAAGGCAAGAAAAAACCTTTTATTACAACTTGCAAATTGTCCTGCAGGTCTTGATGTATCATTAGAGAAAGCTGTATTGAGTGGAATTGCATATAATCATGCTGGTATGACAAGTGAAGAGAAGGAACTTGTTGAAATTGCTTATGATGAAGGAATATTAAAAGTATTATGTGCTACTACAACGTTAGCTGCCGGTGTTAATTTACCAGCAAGGCGAGTAATTCTATCATCACCAATGACTGGTAGTGAATTTTTAAAATTAACAGAATTTCGACAAATGTCTGGTCGTGCTGGACGTAAAGGCAAAGATTTAACGGGTGAAAGTTTCTTGGTGTGCGAAAAATCGCAATTGCAGCAAGTAACAAATATGCTTGAGTCTGATTTACCATCAATTAAATCATGTCTTGTTCAAGAAGAATTAGGATTGAAAAGAGCAGTATTGGAAGTCATTGTATCAAATTTGGCAACCTCACTTACAACATTAATAGCATTTGCTTACAATAGCTTACTTGCAGTACTTGCAGGAAATGATCAAGTTGAAGAGGGAGTCAAAGCTGCGCTTGAATACCTTATCGGGACTAGTTTAGTTGAAGAACGAGGTTCAGAAGAGTATGTGGGGACAAAACTTGGCCAAGCAATTGTCAAGGCATCCCTAACACCTGATGATGGACTTTTCTTATACGGTGAATTAAAGAGGGCAATGAGACAATTTGTATTAGATGATGATCTACATCTCATTTATCATGTGACTCCACCATACACGCGCTGTGAAGTGAACTGGCGATTATTCCAAGAGGAATTTCAATGTTTATCGGATAGTAGTTTGCAAGTTGCAAAAGCATTAACCGTTGAATATGGATATATTCAAAGAATGGCGACTATTGCAAAATCCAAGAAACGACAGTATAGTACTAGTAATGGTAGTGCAGATGCTCAACAAGAAGATAGGAACAAAGTCCATTTACGATTCTATTGTGCTTTAATGTTGAGGCAACTTGTTGATGAAGTTCCACTAGGCAAAGTATCTGAACGATTTTCAATTGAGCGGGGGTTTTTACAATCATTAGCTACATCAGCATCAGCATTTGCAAGCATTACAAATACATTTTGTACAAATTTAGGTTGGATGAATTTAGCATTATTACTAAATCAATTTCGTGATCGATTGTTTTTTGGCGTTGGTAATCATCTTTTAGATTTAGCAAGGTTACCACATGTTCGAAGTTATACAGCAAGAATGTTTGTTAATCATGGATATTCATCAGTTGGATCAGTCGCAGCAATTGATAATTATATGATTCTTGTACCTTTATTACAAGAATCAAGACCATCTAAAAAGCGTTCACTATCACCAGAGGAACAATATAGACAAATCTTTCTCGAGAAGGAACGGGCGAAAAAAATTATTCGGGCTGCCCGAATCCTTGTTGGTAAGGACTTTTTGAGATTATGTAAATGGTAAACACATTTGAATATTATTACTAACTCAACAAACAGAGCAAGATAAAGCGCGGACAGAATTGGGCGAATTTGAAGCATGAAAAGCTATAGAAAAGTAAAGTAAGATAGGATTTCGGCCGAGTTAAGTAAAATGACATGTCACGTGCCAGGAACGAATTATTTTAGGTTACCGTAATTAAGTTGGTGGAAAAATGCAAAACACCCAACATTCCAGATACGAGTTCGGGTCGCGTCGAGAAAAAGGACTTAAAAACACGAACCAAGTACCACGACCGAGATATACATCAAATTTTGGTTTGTTACTTTTGGTGAAAAGTAATGACAGATTTTGCAGCAGATTCTAGTCCTAGATATTCAAGTAGTCGGAGTTTTAATAATGGACTTTCACCACTTGATCTCCTTTCAGCGCGGGGGAGACATTTAGCTGAAAGGATTGGACTTGGCGAACGTTCAAGCTTGACTACTACTAGTAATAGTAGTAATGGGTCATCTAGAAGGTTATCAGATATTTCAATATCTACAGATGATATTTGGGATAGGAGAATGTCAATGTTATCGACAGATTCAGATATATCATCAATTCTTCATGCGGATGCATTCATGACTGAAAAAGATGAATTTAATTGTGATAATGTTGTTAAATTATCTCCAATGCCACCAGTGCCAGGTCTTGTTTGTTCATCATCATCACCACCACCACCACAAGCTAGGGATGAGAATCATGGAGTAGGTGCTAGACGTGAACCACCATGTGCGCTTAATTTGCAGCACCATAATCATCCTCAAGATTATAATGAATACGAATATCAAGATCAAACAACTCCAAGAGTATTAACAATACCTAACTCACCAATCAAAGCTGTTACACCAAGAGGTAGTAGTTTAGCAGTGACAGCATCATCATCTCCGAGGTTAATTCCGAATTTCTCGCGTCCTTCAAGCTATATATCAACAACGACAACACCTGGATTAACTCCTCCATCACCAAATTTAGGGATGGAGAAATTATCAGTCTGTGAAAGTAATGAAAGTTATCAAATACGGGGTAGAAGACAAGTTAGTAGTAATGCGAGGTTACAGTCTGGTAATATTGTCGGACAACAAGGAAATGCAATATCTCAAAGATCCAGGAGTGCATCACCGACGTCTAAACGTTATTACTTTCCGAATCAGCAGCATATGTACCCAAATAATATTAATAAGCAACATCAGCAGCAGCAGCATCACTCTACAAGGAACACAAGAGGCCAGTTATCTGCAAATAAACGATATCATCGGCCAGGATCAAGTCTACAAATTCCCCCAAACAAGAATATGACGACGAATATTCCAACATCACAAGCAGTTTTAGAAGCCACATTATATGATGGGCTTGAAGGACGTGCACATCCTCATCAATATCCATGTTCTACACCTCGACAAATATCATTTCTGCCTAAGCAGCAACAACAAAGGACATCAATTGATAAACAACAACAAGTTATTGTTAGTCCAAGTATGCCACCAGTTGCATTTAGTGTACCAGCAATTAAGAGAAGGGCTATGGATGAAAAGAGTGGACAAGAACTATTATCAAAAGGGATTTCATTACATGAAGAAGATGATCTTGCAGGATCAACATATTATTTTCAATGTGCAGCACAAATGGGAGAACCAGCAGGAATGATTCTTTATGGACTTGCATTAAGGCATGGGTGGGGAGTTGGAGCTAATCCAAAACATGGGATAATGTGGCTTGATAAAGCAATTCGTGTATTACTTGGAGGAGTTGACAAGAGTAATAATAATAATAAAAGCATCAATTTATTAAGTGTTGGAGATTTAGATGAAATTGTTGAAAGGGCGATCAAGATTGATATGCCAAAGGACAAGAAAGTTAAAGTTGGATTAGCACTTTATGAATTAGGAGTATCATATGTTCATTCATTTGGAGTTGATAAAGATGAAAAGACAGGACTTGTATGTTTTGAATTAGCAGCATCATTAGGTGATTGTGATGCATTATGTGAAGCAGCAGGATTATATATGAGAAATGGGAATGGATGGAAACGTGATATGAATAGATCAGCAAAATATTATAGATTAGCTGCAGAAAGAGGTGTTCGAATGGTTGGAAATACGTGGATATATAAGGATAAGTATATGGATAATAGTAGTGATAAACATAAGCGTGGTGGTTGGTTTCATTAGATTTATGATAATATACATATATAAAGACTATACTATTTCTTGTTGATTAGATGTAGATAATTCAACATCATCATCATCATCATCAGGTTTAATCCGAAGACGATCAGGAACAGAGCCATCAGGCATTGGATATATTTTTGCATGACCACCATTTGGACAATTAACACCATATGGACAAAATCCAGTTAAATAAAGTTGACAAATTGAAGAAATTTTTATATGCCTATTTTTACAATTTTCACCCGATTTACAAAATCCAGATAAATAATCAATACAAGGAGGGATCTTTAATTTTGGATCAATATGTAAATATAAACAATCTGGTGATTGCGTACAATAACCATTCCTTGAAAAGAATGTACATTCAGGCATCTTTCTTAAATTATATTCATGAAGAAATTCACATGCTCCTGCCTTTTTACATAATCCTCTTAACCAATGTTTGCAAACAATTTTATTATTATTATTGTTATATGGTATAAAATGTTTATCTGGACATGAATTACCTAAAGGACAGTGTCCTTGAAGAAATGCTTTACAATATGGCCTCGTCGGATCAATATTATATCGATATTCTTTCTTTAAGAATGGTTCAAATGATAATTCATTCTTAATTTGTGGATGAATTATATCATGTTGCATGGTGGCGATGGAATTGGTGACTAAAGTACTACACCAAGTTTTTTTATATCCCAAAACACCTCCAAAATTCTCCCAGCTGTTTGTTACATTTTCCTCACTCAACGCAACCATCGATAGTTGAAATATTGTGGAGTACATAAAAAAGTCTAGTTATTTCTTTCACTTGTTTTATGTATCACCAGCTAATCACAAGATCATCAAAAGTGAAGTCTTTTCTCTCCGTTTTGCAATACAAAATTTGTCATGTACAAGTAGATAACAATCGTACACAAGTTATTAAGTAGCATATATGTTTTTAAGTTTTTTTTTTTTTTTCTTTAATTTTTCTTTGTAAAAACTACCGTGATGATGGTACAAGACCAAATCTATACAATGGTAATACAACATGACCAACGATACCAATAACTAAATTTATTGAAACTGGACCATAATTATTAGAATCAATAGAATGAATATTGTCACCTTGAATCCATATATGATCATTTGGTATATTTTTGTAATCATCCATTTGTGTAACACGCTTTACAATAATTTTATTCTCGTCAATTGGTGATCTCAACATTACAATATCACCAACTTTTATCCTTTGACGAGCACGAAATTTATTTACTGTAACTAGGTCACGTTTTAGTTTGTTGGAATCTGGATTTAATGTCGGACTAAATTTTTTTTCAATTGTTAGATTTTGTATTGCAAAAATTAATATACAAGTAAGAATATATACCTCATTGAACTACCACTTATAAACGCAACTGATCCAATATAATCACTTATTCCAATACATACTGGTATCCAACTTGATACAATTAACGAATATTTTGCGACTTGCCATAACCATGTTTTGTTGTATTTTGTCTTCATTTACACTACTACAGTACTAAAAGTAAGATCAATAGGTGTTTAAAACCAATCGGGTCTCAATTTAGTGGAGCTGTCGCGACAACTCCCAACCACTTTGTCCCTAATACTTACTCACTTTCTAACAACTTTGAGTATATGTATGATTTATTGCGTAATTGCCTTTTTGGATAGAGATAATCATATATATTAGGTTGCTTGCTTCCTAATAAAATTCTGCTATCTTCTTATATAATACACGAGAATTAATCATAACCTCTCTCACATTTGAACTACCCTAGAACATATATCACACGCTAGTCTATTGATTACACAAGAGGTTATTGGACGTACCGCAATACTTTACCCTAAGATAATTTATTAGAATTAGAGAAAGCCGCTGCTTTGATCGTTGATTTTGCTCAAGGGGGCTTGAATAGTCTAATTCTTTCTGCACTATTCGCCTATCAAAAAGGACTTGCAGTTCATGAAACGAGACGATACGATTTTTTCAGCTTAGCTCATTTTTACTAAGAAGATATAATACTCAGTCACTATTTGCTCACTCTGAGAAAGAATGTCGAAACCTCATGAATATACAATTTTTTTTTTTGCAAGTCAAGAGCTCTGAAACGAACCACAATATCTTGTCACCCGAAGCTACAGATTGGATTAGTATCAAAGAAAGCTCTAAGAAAACTGGTAACCTGGGAGATATTGTAAATGTTGCTTTGCGTCAAACAGAATGGTGTTCTAATCTTACGCAGAACAAAGAGCTAAACAAGCTCGCAAAAGAAATTATAAAAGATTAAGAAGACGTATTTAGGGAAGACATGGCTCACCAACTGAGAACGCATTGAAGCGTAACGAACAATTATCGATCAATCTGACTCCTGGTGCAACTCCACAATGGAGAACAACCTACCATATGTCAGAGAAATAATTGCAAGAAATGCGTCGACAATTGACAATACTATCAGATACGGACAAGATTTCACCATCGGCCAGTCCTTATGGTGCACCTGTACTATTCGCTAAGAAAAAGTCAGGCGAATTAAAAATTTGTGCAGACTCGCAGACAATTCGAGATCGCTATGCATTACCAAGAATCGATGAATTATTAGATCGAGCAGGTCACTCAAAATACTTCTCCAAGCTTGATCTTACCTCAGGATATTATCAGATTGGGATAAAAAAGGAAGACAGGTATAAAACCGCGTTCAACACAAAGAAATGGTTTGTACGAGTATAATCTGATGCCATTCGGTTTGACCAATACCCGACGATCCAGTTCTTCGCTGAACATCTTGTTCATTATTCTCTGAAAGACTGCTGAAAGATGTACCTAAGACCGCTTTTAGTTGCCATATGGGAAAGCCAATTCCAATACTACTCGAGGGCCTAGTCAAAATTCTCATTTCTCACTGGTACGAGATCCATTTAAGCACTTAGGGGTATGGTTACCGTCTCCCAACTATGAACAGGACGGCAAAGACAACAATTACCAAGCTTCGCACAATCTTACATGCGATGTGTTTGGTGGGTTTGCCAATCCACACTAAGGCATACCTCATTAACATATATATATACTCAGCCCTAGTCTATGTCGATTCCAATCACCTTCTTCTAGCAACCGTATTGGAGCAAATTGTCCGACAAGCTATCGACAAGATTTGGGGGGTGGGGGGCAACTCGTCACCATACGGTCTCTCGTCAAATTCGACACTTCAAGTTTGTAGTCATGCCTTTCGGGTTGACGTTCCAAAGATTTATGTCGTCTCTACCTGCATTGTCTTTAGTGTACATTGATGATATTATCATCTTTTCTAAGACAGATAAAGATCATTTGGCACACGTGAAGGAAGTCCTATCAAGGTCACCTTCATAGATGACTACACACGTTATACATGGATCGCACCTTTAAAGAAGAAGTCAGATGTCAAGGATGCCCTAAGAAGTTACCTAAATTATGCAAATAACTGGTGGTTTGACAAAGGTTACACTGAAGACGAGAAATTGAGATTAAACTTAAAAAAGTGTTCTTGGAAGAAGAATTCTGTCAAGTTCCTTCCTTGGTCATGTAATTGCTAAGCATGGTATACACACCTTTTTCTATTCTTTTTTTAGTGAATTTTAGTAATAAATATATCAGAATTCAAGTATCGTATATTCAACGTAAAGTTGTTTGTTGTTACTACTGGATAGTCACTACCTCGTTGCCTTACCAGTCTTTCGGCACAGCCTTGGCATGACCATGCTCTGTCCGCATTGTGATGCGCTACATTTAGATGTAGAAAAGACCCCTAAACAGATCTGGCGCCGTTCGTCTACCCCCTCTGATAGAAGCTCCTCAGTTCCTTCGGGATCTGGTCTGCGGTGAGACCACAGAATCTCGGCACTTCAGAAAACTGGCTCGACAATACAACAATGAATTTGTTTTTTCACCTCCGCCCTGTATGGTATTGACCAAGACCTTCGGGCTATGGGAGGTCTACAACCATTCAAGATTCATAGGGCTCTTTACCATGCTCAAGGACCTTTGAACCCGGCAACTCAACTAGAGCCAAGGTATGCCCAGCTGTACTTCTACGACCCGACAGAAGCGGCTAATCTCCGAGGAGCAAACAACCCTCGTCAAGTGCGAGTCGACTAGTCTTGACGAAAGATTAAAAATGTCGTGCTAGAATATACATCCGTGCTCAGACTTACCCGAAAAGGCGGGCCACAGTAGTGTCGAGGATATTACTTGATTTAGCACTCGCTTTGTCCCACAGATCCTTCATCTTTATTATTATAATATGAATCGACGAGCTGCAAGTCCTTTCGTCAAGATATGAGCAAGAATGTCATGTAATGTTGCACTTTAATCGGTATTCTCTTCAACTTAGAAATGGCATTGCAAATCCGAACAGTAATAGTAGTACTCCGGTAATTCTTCATGCCGGACTAACTCGTCACGACCAACTACACGTGCAAGGCAGGGACCCAAACGAAGAGAAAGTCGATTCTCGGCCAAGACGGAATGGTCTGTGACATCAGCAGGTTTTTGAGCATCTTCTTAGTCAAATGAAGTACACTAGAGATCAGACTGAGACTATAGTCTATTGATAAATCATAATTAAATCTAGGCAAAGGATCAGCAACATTAATTGAAGTTTGTAAATTCAGGATTGGACAAGCAAGAATATATAAGGCAATGACCAGAGCTAACCCTGAAATAGTATTACCAAATTTCTTTCCCCGTTAATTTCTTCAAGTTTGAAATTCAGATTATCTTTGGAATCACGGTCATCAAATATAAGTTTACGTGCATTAACATTGATTTTTCTCTTGCCAAGCAAGACCCATTGCTTAAAATGCACGATTGGGTTGCGCACTTCGGTTAGACCGAATAAAAAATGTCATGGCGGCTGTTCTGTAAGTCTACTTGGGATAGCCTTTATAAAGGTTATAAGGTAGTCTTCTGCGTATTCAACAAAGTTGAATATAATTGCTTTGCACATAGGTCATTGAGATGAGACTTTGAGGAACAACAGTTTGCACGAAATTATTATCCGTCATACTGGTATGTCTAGTCAGAGCTCTCGTTACCGAGACAAGTTGTGATAGGTTTTATCCACAGCTGATGAGGCGTGCTGTACTGCCAAGTCATGTGAAACAGTGACATTTTGTTAGTCCAAGCAGTCTCACATGCTCGCGAGATATCAAATCGGAGCATTACTTCATGTCATCCCGGAACTAGTTTGGAAAGTGTGAAAGATTTAATGGAAGTTTTAAAGATATTCTTTTTGAGTTAAGCGATGATATCTAATGGGATAAAAACAATGATATTGCATTGACAGTTCATAGGTCGCGCAAAAGTATAGTTAATTATTCGTCCTCATATTACTTGGCATTTGGTTGGCAATATCTACCGACGACAACTTTTAGGATGTGTTTACGAGAGAGGACCAGGTCCTGAAGAAGAGTGAGATATGGTGAACTTGAGAAAATATCTGAATTGGAAGACACAGATAGCGCTAAATTAAAGGCTGAAGTAAAATAGAGTCGCCAAAGCAGAGCTAGACTCATTGTTGCAAGAACAAAAGTCGTTTAATCGAGTATTTGAAATGGGACATTTTATGTTACTGCAACGAGTCCGCGCATACAAGCAGGAGCCATTTTATGATGTGCAACATGTTGTCACTAAGGCGTTCGACAACGCGATCTCTTCTCTTAATGAGACTTCTTTCGGAAATAAATACAGTGGCGCCCACGTTTTTCCGGCGTATGTTTACGAAACCCAACCTATTGCTTCTCCAAATTATCGTTCACGCTCATTACTACAACATGAATCAACCAGGATCAACAGATATTTTCTGGATATCTAAGAGAGAGAGTATAAATGGGGGGAAGATTATGGAGTTGCATTGGCACAATTGAAGAAAAAGAACAATGAAGCAAAGAAGAATATAGAAACTATCATCGAATACTATAGGGGTATTTTTAGAGAAGATACGAAAACTCTGCGTACAGAAAAGGCATTAAAAAGAGAAGATCCGATGCGAAGACAAATTGATGTATTATTAATCACAGCGAGCCCCCCACCATCAGCGAGCCCTTAGGGGAGCACCAATTATATTCGTTGAGAAAAGTTCGGATGCCACAGAACGTTGAATTCACAGACCGTTAGGGACCATGCTGATAGAAACATCTTGAGAAAGTAAATGCACCTCGATCGTTGGCAGGAAGCTCGATCCTAGAAACAGCCTTTTGGCTGATGGGTATGCGTGGCTGAAAGTTTTAATGAACCGTCGATGAGGTAGGACTTGGTGATACGCGACGGATTTTACGAGGGCGCATCTGACAATATGCGACTAGTCGCGAACGACTCTCGAGCTAATGGAGTACAGTATTCAAGAGGGAGTTGAAAATACGTTTAACTGAAAATAAATTTTATTGTCACTAGCGTCATACAATATAATACTGGCTCACGGGTGATAAGCAACCTATGCTGTTTGGCTAACTTATCTGAAAGAACAACTGCCTCCTCATTCGTTTCAATGAGGCAGGACTTTTTTAATCGGACGCGCTATCCATTTCTATAAGGGCTACTGGAGTAGATGTCGAGATTAAACTGGACTGGCATGAGAGTAATCTATACCAGTGCCAAGGGCAGCAGTTTCAATTATTATACCATAGTCTTGTTTTTTCCACGTGCTTAAGAGCTCAAGACTTCTCCTCGATCTCCATTTGTCCGTGGAGAAAGCCAACGCATGGCAAGCCTGTCATAGACAACATCTCTTGAACCTTATTGCCTTCCCTGAGGGAGGCACAACAAAAACCATAGCCCGGGAATAGTGAGGGCATTTTTGCAATTCCTTCAGGATTGCTACCAGACGTCTATCAATTCCAACAAATGCAATAGTTTCTACCTTATATGATATATTTGGTCTCATCATAGATGACCGTATAACTTGGGGTGTAACAATTGGCAACTTAGATAGTAGGTATTGCTCCGATACTGGCGGCAACGTTGCAGTGAGACCGACAAACCGAACCTTGACTTCAGCAAGAGTTTCTGTAACTTTGCAAGTGCTGGACGATACGACGAGTCAGGCAGCAATAGATGTAGCTCATCCATAAAGACCGTACTAACAAGATTCAAAGAACACCATTTTCTAAGTTTGACTTGGGCAGACTTGGTGACAAAATAGTCTACTGATGCAAATCTCAGTGACTCCTCGGTGGGAATATCTGCAGCATCGTTCATTAGACAGCAGGGCAATCTACTGCGTTCAAGACAGTCTTGCAAAAGAGCAACGAGAGGAACCACGACAATCGTGAAGGTGTCACGGTGTTCACGACAGTTCAATTCATAGAGAACTGATTTCCCACCACCCGTAGGGAGAATAACAATTATGTTATCTCTGGTATGCAGAAGAAGACGGGCTGCATCTGCTTGACGTTCAGATTTGAAGGCAACTCTCTGTGACTTCAACAATGTACACAGGCTGATACAGTCACTCTGATATACAGATAACCTATTAGTCCTGATGGTTTCCCGTGGCACCTCTACCTCAACCAAGGCAGACAGCTTCTCAGCGCAATCTTGGACCGATGTATCTCCTGATGTAGAACGGAAAGGTATACAGACCGGGTGCACAAGAGTGACGGTGTCGCAGTTGAGAACTCTATGCCACGCCCGACTGCACCGGAAGTACTCGTCAACAACAGAAAGCTTGACATCCATCTGACCAGCTTCCCGAGCATAGTGAACGTCTGCCGTTTGGCCGGTATGTCCAGCTTGAAGATCAATCAGATTGTCTGGTATGTCAGACGATTCCGAAGAGTATAGAACCTTTTCCCAAAAAGCAGGGAGGCGAGCAAGACGTCGCTGATATGCCACAAGGACCTGACGGAGATCTGATATAGTCAGAGCGTCTTGGTCCTTAAAAGCAGGATAGTTGTCGCTCAATGCTCTCTGAGCATCAACCAAACACCTTGAGGCGGTTTTAGATTCCCAGAACAAGCCTTTATTTCCAGGAGCTATCAATGTTCTCCACCCATAGAATAACACTGAGGAATAGTCCGAGACTATATCGGAAGTCTGGTAATAGAGGCTTGCCATTACACTATAAATCTATTAGCATGAATCAAATAACCAAGAAAAGATTGTGTACACTCACATTTCCACTGGGCGTACCAAGGTTAGATATGCAACCAATAAATTTGACACAATTGCCGGAACATATCGAGGTATGTTCTTCGATGAACCGGTCACATTTTGTCATTATGGTAATCTCCCACAATTACCAGCATCTGACCTTGCCAAAACACATCACGAACTTGTGTTTCTGTGTTTGCAAATCTCCAATCTGCTAACTCTGTGCCCCTTGCGGGTCCTCCTTGAGTAAAGTATACAAGTGAAAACAAAACCCGCTGAATGGCTATTGCCTCGCGCAGAAGATCAATTACTTTTCCCGAAGAAAGCCTTGTATTCCTAATAAACGTTGACGGTTTCCCGTCGTACATCAATCTCAAGAACGAGGTAGACTGAGCATAATCAGTGATATCCTTGATTTTGGAGGCATGGATATTTTTCTGGTCATGGAGAAAAATCATGGAGAAAAATATCCATGCCTCCAAAATCAAGGATATCACTGATTATGCTCAGTCTACCTCGTTCTTGAGATTAACCTGGGCGGCGGCTCTGTCGATAAGCATCGTACAAAACGCGAACCTGTTGAAACCCATTGGTATATTCCTGTATACCATATTTCTCCAAAAATACAGCCAGTTGGCCGTATACATTTTTAACTTGCAGCATAACCACACCTCACAAGTATGACAAAGGATAGGGACAACCATGAATGCCGACCAGAAGTTCTTGATCGTCAATTTGATCCCATATGTACACATTGGTATCGACGCTACTATGATCGTGAGAAGCAAGTCGCATGCGTGCAAAATATGCGATCAAGAATACATGTGCCTTCTCTGGCGTTAGATCGATAAACTGCCGGCACCAATCATTAACTGAGTTGAATTGAGACTAATACAACCTCTCTAAACCGATATAGTATACAACGGACACTTTCAGCATCCAAAAAACCCCTGACATAGACCTTATTATATTTTTCTCGTAGGTCAAGTTACCTCCACGAGTACGACTCATAAAAAAAAAAAGCCTGCATCAGAGAGCAACAGGCTTGCGAATCGCATTCTTCTTCAAATAGAGCCAATATAACACGACATACTCTCGGGCGTGTGACATTTGCTTTCAAATTGTTGACATGGACAACCAAAGACGGAGACATGTATAGATAAGGCTGGTCATTATCTTCACGCTCTGAGAGAGATCGCACACACATGATGATTGCTTTTGCCATGTACCTTGCGTAGGTGTCAAGAGTCTCGTTTCCCTGTAAAGAATCCAGGAACTTGGGATTACTATCGAGTCTAGACTAGGGCAATATTTAGAAATGGTACCTAAAGTTAGGAAGAGAAAGAGAACATATGGTAAAGGGTATACTTGATATCTCCATGCCTTAGCAATCTCATTTTCTCTAAGCTTGGTGTTCATCTCGAATGCCAGATCTTTACAAGACTTGATTATTTTCGGCTCCATACTGGAGGAACCCAGCTCAAAGTCCGGTAGAAAGGCAAACTTGTCACAGTCCATACCTCCCCACTTGGAGAAATATGGGATCCACCCAAAGCCTTTGCAATAAGGAGGATACACCTGTTCTGTCTGATTGAGTTTTCTCCTTTTTGCAACTTGTCGAAACAATGCCTTGACATCTGTGCCGACTTCCGAAAGATTGTCATCAGTAGTGTCGACAGGTGCTACTTCCTCTAGAACAGCAACTCGCACAAAGGTGGTGCGTCCAGAAGGATCAACACTCTGAAGAGTGTAAGCAGTGGACTTCCTCTTTTGTGGAAGGACTGTAGGATGCACATCCGCATAGTGCTTCGAGTTCAGCGACTTCAGCGATAGACAACTGTACGAACACATTACGCAGCCAAATCCCTGCAACGAAGGAAGTACAGAAATTGGGCTGCTTCCATTGACAAAGGGAACTAAACCTTCAGGTGCTGTAAAGGAAAGAATGCTGCTTAAAGCAGAACCAGAACCAGTAATACCATGTTTCCTTGTATGCTTTTCAAGGATGTCGAAAGTGATTACATGACGGCATACAGAGCAAATTAAAAACCCATATTTCTGGTTGAAGCAGACCTTGAACTCTTTCATATATTCAGGCTGTATGATATCTTGATCGTTCTTGATAGAATCGTCAATTTCAGTATCATTTTCTTCTGAATTATGATCAGACTCATTGCCGGTCACTTCATCAGCCTCACCATCTACCAGTCCAAACTGCTGAACGACCAACTGTGCTCCACCACAAGTTTTAACATGGCGATGCCAAGATGGATACTGCACAAACTCTTTGGTCGTGCACCTTGGGCATTTAAATTTCCCATTTTCTTCACGCCGAATCTCCTGCATGAGGTATGGTGATAGAAAGTTTTTATGAGTTGTCTGTTCGCTATGTGCACCCTCGTGTCGTGAACAAAATAAATTACTTTATAAATAATGCGCCATGAAAAATAACAGGGCTGCATGACCTGCAAGTGCGAGAGAACTCAGACACATGCCATAACTTTGGCATACGCTACCTGCGCTACAATTCGCCAAAATCTTACGCCCTTTTTTTAACTAACGGGCATCATGAAGCCCCATAAGGCCCCCTAACATCCAAATGAATCAGTCTTCACTATTATACGGCGAAGAGAATCCATCAGCAATGGTATTAAAGGTATAATGACCGCGACAACAACTTGTTGAAATCTGTGGGCTAGCAGCTCGTACAGTAAGGACTTTCCACCCCCCGGTAGGCATAATGACAATTAAATTATCTCTAGTTGATAATATAATATCAACTAGAGATAATTTAATTGTCATATGCGATACTTTTAAAGGATGCCGTACCTGACTTGAAAAGAGATGCAAGTGTGTGCAAATCAGGATCATTCCGAAAATTTGACGGATCCTGCGAGCTCAAAGGCCTGCCCTGCACTTGAGGAGGTAAAATCTGTTCTCTGATGTCTTTGATATCAACTGTCAAAGGTTTGGTATAATAAGCAGGTATCATAATAGGCCTTTTGTCAGAGTAATCAAATCAAGGCCTAACCAGCTTATGCCACGCATCGCTGCACTTGTAGTAGTCATCTATCAAAGTTTGTGAAACACCTAACTGAGATATTGATTGGCCATAGTGCGCACCTTGCGGCGGCTATTGTGTGGGCTGCCTGTAAATCCGCAACGCGGTCTTCCTCATCATGAATATTTCCCTCCGTATACTCCTGATCCCAGTAAGCAGGAAGATTTGGTAAACCGTCGTTGATACCCGATCAGGACTTGTGGTAGGGTTTGCAATTCCAAAAAGAGCTTCTTGTAGGATGAAACTTGTGAAAGTGCCTGCACAATACAAGAAAAAAATGGCAGATTTTACAAATTTGCAAGTATTGACATGGGACAATCCAGGGGACAGCAGCATCGTGCCGAAATAATAGCTTTGTCATTGTTGAAGTGGAAGAGACTGAACAATTAGCTCTTAATTGATTTGGGCAGAATTATCAATCCTGTGAAAACTTAGAGTTTGTCAGAAGGTCGACACAAGTTTACACGCCATGATCCGCATAGTCATTCGAATTACCATAAAGCAAAGATTATCCTAATTCCACGCAAACTGTATAGTCTCTCGGCAGAAAGTGCACAATTTTGATTGTTTGCAAACTCTGCATGACTCAGGTTAGCCCTGAATGACCTGTTTGGTTATCAAAAAAAAAAAAAAAACATCTCTCAGATGTTAGCACCCTACCTCACATTTGACTGTTAAGTCTTGCAAGAAAAAAAAAAAAAAAACTTACCTGACGTTGCAATTAACTTTAAAAGAAGCACACACCAGTATCGATCAAAACTTTTTTTACCTGATCCAATCCAAGTTCATTTAATGGGGGGTATATATCCTTAATGCATCGATCCATATGGGTAGAGCTAAAAATATAAAAAAAAATGAAAACAAACTTCATCAAGAAAAAAAACCGTTAGCAAAGTACAAGAGCAATTTGGAAGATTTAGTCCTTGGCGACAGACAATAAGTAGTATAATCTTTTTTTTTTTTTTTCATATTATTATTGTTTTTTTCCTATTGTACATAGTTTTTAATAGTGCGAAAAATATAAAAAACAAAGTGGTGTTTTTTTTTTTTTTTTTTTTTTTCACCATAATAATAATATTACTTTGGTGTTCTATTTCCACTACCATCACCACGACGAAATAACCTTCCTAAATTACGAAAGTTTACATCTAATTTTGATAATTGTGGTGAAGAAGATTCATTATTATTATTATTATTATTGAACTGTTGTTGTTGAAGTGGTGGTGTAATTGGTTGTCTATCATCATTATTAAATCCTTCCATTGAATGTCGATTAAAAATCCCACTACTAGTTACTGTAGGAGAATTTGGTGTTGATTGTTGTAAATCAATTCCATTCATTATAGGATTTGATTCAATTAATGTATCATGTGCAGTCATATGTGAATTAAATAATTCAATCATTGTTGCAAAATCAACTTGCCTTAACCCTTTTAATTTTAATATCTTTATAAAATTTTCATGGGATTTATCACAAATTAAATAAAAATAATTTTCAATTAATCCTTCAGGTGGATCCATTTGTGTTAATAATACTTTTAAAATTATTTCAACCCTTTGTAATATTTTATTAACATGTTTTGAAAATGGTAATGTTGATGATAATTTTGATTTTATAACATATAAATCCAATAATAATTGTTCAGCACCAACTTCTGTAATTGGTTTTGATTGAACAATACATGAAATTAATTTATTTGCAGTATATTCAATAATTCGATCACAAAATGTTGATATATATAATTCACGACAACCACTAGATTTCATTATTGGTAATATTAGATTTTTTGTTGAATTTTCAATACCAATTATATAATCTTGTACATATTTACTTTGATCAGATACTTGTGATAAATGTTTCCAATTTGTATTTGATAATTCTCTCCATGCATATTCACATTCATGTTGAACTTTTAAAACAAGTAATTTAATTGCATTACTGGTAATTTTTGTAAATAAATCTTGTTGATTTGCAAATGAAATTGATTTTTTATACTTGTCATCAATCTTTTCAATTAGTAATTTTTCTAATTGACCAGTTGTTACAAGACAGTAATCAGCAGTTGCAATTATTTTTGATATTCTTATAATATCATTTTTTCTTGTTATTTTTGTTGGTAATGATGATAGCAGTACTTGATTTGCATATTGATCAAGGTATTTACCAAATAAAATTGATAAATGTGCTAATGGTGATGATGTTGACATTTTACTTGCTTGTAATAATGTTTCTCTATAAAAAAAGAATAAATCTGCTGATGATGGATCAACATTTTGTTGTTGTTGTTGATCTTGATCTTGTTGTTGTATATTATTAATTGCATCTAGTGCTTGTACTTTATATTGATGAAGCATACCAGATAATGTATGATTTTGTGAATCAATCCAGGTATTTAAAAATGGTTCAAAAGCTGGTGATATTGGTTTATTAAATAATTTTGATTTTTTTGATGATTGTAAATAATCTTCAAATGATAAAGTCTCTTTTAATGCAGATAATAATGGTTTCATATCATAAATTTGTTGATTATGATTATTATTGTCAACCAAGAAATCAATATGTTTTCTCGTTTCTAGACAAAAAGCATGAGCTAATGCAATATCAACATTCCATGAATTTGGGAAAAGTAATAAATCATCATGTGATGAAGATTTTATTAATCTTTTAATATATGCGTACCTTTTACTCATATTATCAAAAGAACCAGCTTCATCAGTTGGTTTAAAGATTGTTTGATATTCTTTAAGTTTTAATGAAGTATATTTATCAATAAGTTTCTCCTTTGAACCATCAGCCATAATATCTAGAATATGGCATGCATCAGGCATACAACCAGATGAAATAAGTTGTTGTTGAGAGTGTTGATTAGTAAAGATATCATCAAAATCTTTCATTATTTGTGTATAAAGTTGCCTTCTTGTTGAGGCAATAGATTTTGCAAGTAGAGCAATTTGATCAATACTTCTTAGTGATTTAAAATGAGTCATTAATTGAATAACAGCAGCTAATAATGAAGCAGATTGTTTATAATTTCTTGATTTTGCAACAGATTCAAGTTGTGAATATGCAGTTGTAAGCATTTGAAGTTGTTTAAGTGTAGTCATTGATGTTGTAAGATTTTTCTTTGTATTATCCAATCGTTTAATACCTGCAGTCATTGAATTTATTGTTGACTGACTTGCTTGAGCACGAAGAGTGAGTTGCTCAATTGTCGATACAAGATGACCAACATTTGCAGCATCTATTGAGGAGTTATCATTATTTGAATAGACCTGCTGTTCTTTAGAGGAGATATCATTATCGAGAGTATCAATATAATCATCGACCAGGGCGATTAAACCTGAAAGGCTCGATAGTTTGTCTGGAGATGAAAGGAGTTGACAAACCACAGATTCTGGGGGTGAATCCATGTGGAGGTGGGAGCAAGTTAAAGGAAGTAGAACGAGAGAAAACTTCACAGACAACCAACGACGACGAAACAACAACAAATCCAGCAACCAAAAAGTAGTTAAAAAATCATGGATGGACTCAATGCGCGAGAACAGCAGCAGATGCAGAAAGTCATCGAGCAGAAGCAGATGAAGGATTTCATGAGGGTAATTATTATTATTATTATTGTTGTTGTTGTTGTTTAAAACTAACAAAAACAAGGTATACTCTGGTCTTGTTGAACGATGTTTTGGAGACTGCGTGAATGACTTTACATCATCGTCACTTACATCCAAGGAAGACCAATGTATTCAGAGATGTGGAGAGAAGTTTATGAAGCATACAGAACGGGTTGGACTTCGATTCCAGGAGCAAAAGTGAGTTGCTTTTTTGCCAGAGTATTTAGTGATTGATATGCTAACGGTAGTAATAGTGCTAAACTGATGAATCAAATGAATCAGTGATTGTCGCTTCGTTGTGTATATAGATGAGATGAAATAAAAAAAAAAAAACAAATCAAAACCCACTTACTATTTACTGTCAAAAGAAAAAAAAAAAAGAAAAAAAAAAAATATGACTGATAATGATACCTCGTTACCCCTTTTATCTCATATGAGATCACTTGATGAGTCTCTATTTCCACCATATCTGATTGCAGAGCCAGTATCTGCTGCTGCTGCTGATAATAACACAACAGTGCCACCTGTACTGGCAGCGTGGAGTAGAAAAATTGCAATAAGCGCAAGTGAAATAGCTTCAACTGCTGATAAAGCCATCTCTGGTCTAAGAGAGGACCATGAACGGTTCATTAAAGAGACAAGAGATTTCCAGATGGCATTAGAGAAGCAACTTGCAATGATAAAGTCCACTGTGGAGGTTTCATTACAAGAGCGTAAGATAAAATATAAGGTAACCCATGCTAATTTTACTCATTTTGCTAACTATGAAAGTGAATACTACTGCAAAACGAGTCCGCTCTCTGTGTGAAGCTGGTCATGATATGCAGTTGGGGCTGCAGTCTAAACTGGCTCTTTTACAAGATAATACAACAACTACAAGACAAACTGCTCCTGTTGAAGTGGCTGTAAAGAAGCGCAAATTGTTATCTTCTTCTGATGATGATGATGATGATTATTAAATGTTGTGTGCTCATGTAGTTTTTTTTTTTTTTTTTCTTTCTTTTTGCTATATCTATTATACATAACGATTCTACCTTGCTACCATCACGAGATTAAAAACAATGGAGCCACAACGAATCATGACCGCTCGCCAAGGCAGAGCTAATCAACGTAAGTCCGGGGGTTAATTATTATTGTAAAACTAAACTCCCCTTTCTAACTCGTATATAGGATTCAATGAAGAGGGACTCAGACTTGTTGCTGGTGTTGTCGCACTATCAAAAGACCTTTCAAAAGTACTACTCATTACGTCATCCAAACACAAGGATAGATATGTTTTACCAAAGGGGGGTTACGAATTAGATGAAGATTCCTTCCAAGATGCATGTAAACGTGAAGCATGGGAAGAAGGTGGAATTATTATACAAAAACAAGATGAAATGAAGAGTTTAGGATTCATTCCTGATAAAAGACCAGAATCAAAACTATCAAAATCTGCTCCAAGAGCACTTTATCATTTCTTTCAAGTTATTGATCCTCAATTAGCTGATGATTGGCCTGAAAAGTATTGTCGTGATCGGATGTGGGTTGATTATTCTACAGCTGTAGGACTGCTTGAAAGGAGACCAGAGTTACTTCAAGCTCTACAGTCATCTTGTATTATAAAATGAAAACCAATTTTAGTCACTCTTGTAATCAAGGAGGATCTTATGTCCAGTGCTTGACTCTGCCAACTGAATTGGTTCTTGAGGATTGTTATTTAACCGTCTAGCTAATTCATTTGCAAATTCCTCTTCCTCTTCCTCGTAATGATGGCCCATAGTATTGGGTGCTTCTTCATGCTCTTCATAATGATCCCATCCAGGCGGTGGTGATGGTGGGGGGGATATAAATACTAATTTGCCCCTCGATGGTGGTTTCAACCATTTTTTTGAGGAATCATTAGTACTAGTAGTATCATACTGTGCAAATGATACCTTGATATTTGATTTAGCTCGTTTACTAATTAATTTAAAAATTGATTCACATGCTGATTTAGCATTATCTCTTGTTGAAAATACAAATACAAGTCGATGAAGTGATGCAAGACATGTAGAGTATGTTAAATTATCCTTATCAAACTGTGATAAATTGGATTGTGCATATTCCAGACATGACTGACATTCATCGCGACAAAGTCCTGTTACAATAAGTGTATTTGTTGTATCGTCGTCGTCGTCGTCATGATCCATATTTTTTTTTTTATGGTGTTGTGTTTTTGTTCTTGTTTCTTTCTCAACCAAAATGGCACTCTGGCTGGATAAACATCGGCCAAAGACACTTGCACAAACAGACTATAATAAAGAACTTTCAACGCGTCTTTGTATCCTTGCAGATAGTGTAAATTTACCACATTTATTAGTATATGGACCAAATGGATCAGGTAAAAAAACACGGGTTATTGGAATTTTAAGGGAAATCTTTGGTCCAGGGGTTGATAAAATTAAAGTTGATAGTCGTGTTTTCCAAACATCATCAGGTAAAAAAATTGATTTTACAATGGTTTCAAGTATTTATCATATTGAAATTACTCCATCTGATGTTGGTAGACAAGATGGTGCAATTATTCAACATTTACTCAAAGAGATTGCTCAAACACAACAAATTGATCAGAGAGCGAAAAGGAAATTTAAACTTGTGGTTATTAATGAAGCTGATAAATTGAGTATTGAAGCACAATCTGCATTAAGGAGAACAATGGAGAAATTTAGTTCAAATATACGGCTTATTATGTTGGCGACATCAACATCGTCAATTATCTCACCTATTAGATCAAGGACATTACTAATTAGAGTACCTGCACCAAGTAATGAAGAAATTTCAAACATTTGTTTAACAGTTGCAAATCGTGAATCAGTTCAAGTCGCAAGTCAAGTATGTGATAAAATTGCAATTGAATCAAATGGTAATTTAAGGATCGCATTACTTATGCTTGAATCAATGTATATTCAACATGGATCATTATTAGATGTTGATTCTCCATTAGTAATTCCTGATTGGATTCTTGTATGTCGCGAAATTGCAAATTCAATTATAAAAAAACGAGATTCATCTACAATATTATTTGCAAGATCAAAATTATATGATTTACTTGCCCATTGTATACCACCAACTGAAATTATAAAGACATTATTAATGGAATTAATCAAATTATCTGGTGGTGGTGATGAACTCCAAACTAAACTTATACATTCTGCTATACATTTTCAACATCGACTCGCAATTGGATCAAAGGATATCTTTCATTTAGAAGCTTTTATTGTTAAATTTATGTATCTATATGAATCATCAAAAAACTAAAACTAACGACGAATATATTTTGAAATTGAATCAGATTTTGATAATAATTTAATTTTATGCTCTTTTGATGGATGTGAATCCAATAATTTAACATAATTTACCTTTTTCGTACTAGGCTTAACATTTAAAAATCCACATCTCGGTAAATAATCAGATTTTGTAATAAATTCACAAATTCCAGGTAAAACTGCAGCAGCTTTTCTAAACATATCCCTTGCAATCTCTTGATGAAGTACAACATTTTCATTCTCTTTACCTAATTCAAATAAAACTCTCCCCGTTGATACTCTCATTGCGAAATAATCAAATGCTCCCTTCCCCTTACCCATACGTACTTCATTCCCCTTTGTACAAACTGCAATATTTGCACAACATTTAACATATAATCGAAGTCCTGAATGTTGTCGAATTTCACGATCAAGGATATTTTTGGCTGTCTTTAATTGCCAATTCCCCATCCTTACCCCCTCACTTGCAAGTCTTAATCCATAAATACCAAAATTTATTTCATTCCCTTTAATACTATTTCCAGTCTTTACGCTAACTCTTCCCTTGTGTTGCTTTCTAATCGTTTTATACCTTGGATGGAAATGATGTGCTCCACGGGTGAATATTGTTTTATTACTGTTATTTGTTGTTTGTCTTGCACTTGATAGTAAATTATTCCACCACCACATCTTTGTTGCTGTTGATGGTGGTTGAATTGGTCGTCGCTTGGTGGTGAAGAATTTGGCCCTTTGCTTTGCTTTGGATCCCAAGTCACGTGCTCCATGTTCTCCCCCCCCCCGGACGCTAGCCATTTACTAACTCCGCAATTCATACCCCACCTTTTCAAAACCAATATGACTTATACACAAGATGGATAGTAATAAGAATTTGTTAAACATGTCTTCACATGAGAGCAAGAAGATTTTAGCTCATCATCATCAACAACAACAACAAGTAGTTCATATTCATTATCCATTCTGGTATGGAGGTGCATCAAGTATTGTTGCTGCAATGGTAACACATCCATTAGATCTTGCAAAAGTAAGAATGCAAACAGCTCCTGATAGAAGTTTTGGTATGATTTCAACAATGTATAATGTATGTAAAAATGAAGGAGTTTTAAAACTTTATTCAGGATTAAGTGCATCAATTTTACGTCAAGCTACATATTCAACAACGAGATTTGGTATATATGAAGTACTCAAAGATAGATTAGGTGATAATGAACATCAATCATCATTTATGTTTTTACTAGGATTAAGTATGATCTCTGGTGCACTTGGTGGTATCGTTGGTAATCCAGCAGATATTATTAATGTTCGAATGCAAAATGATAAATCATTAAGTATTCAAAATCAAAGAAATTATAACAATGCTTTTGATGGATTAATTAAAATGATTAAATTTGAAGGATTTCATTCATTATTTCTTGGAATTGGTCCAAATTTAATTCGTTCAGTTTTAATGACATCTTCACAAATGGTTTCATATGATGAATTTAAATATTATTGTATTAATCATTTTAATATGAAGGATGATTCAAAATTAACTCATTTTACTGCAAGTATTCTTGCTGGTCTAGTTGCAACAACTGTTTGTTCACCTGCTGATGTTGTAAAGACTTTGGTTATGAATGCCCATAAACAACACAAGGTAAAATTAAATTTTAAACTCATTATATATTTTCTCCTCTTACTAACTTCCCCTTACAGAGCAGTATTGCAACAGTCGCTTCAAAAATTTCTCACCATGGTCCACTCTTTTTATTCCGTGGTTGGCTACCTGCTTTTATTAGATTAGGCCCACAGACAATTGTTACTTTTGTAAGTGCATAAAAAACCTCAAAAGGGCTTTTTGGTTTCTTTTTTTTTTTTTTTTTACTAACAGTCACACTCTCCCCATTATAGCTCGTTTTGGAACAGTTAAAACACTTACAAATTGGCGCTCACGTCTATTAAAAACCTTGTGGGTATATATATATATAGATTGTATAATGTATAATAGAATTTTTTTTTTTTTTTTTTGTATAACTGAGTTAATAGATGGGCTTAATCTAAATTAAATATCTTTTCCATAATAATCCTTAAATATACAAAATACCCTGTATCATACCTTATTTGGGGCTCTAAATTGAGCGCCTAAGTCGTAGTCATCGACACGTCAACACGATGGTCTCAGCCACATTCCATAACGTTCATTTCAGCCCAAGTCGTAGGTTTCGATAACGTTAACTTCAGACCAAGTCAGTTAGCTCAGCCACAAGTCGTAGTTTTCCATAACATTAACTTTAGTCAGCCTCAAGTAGTAGCTATCGACACGCCTCAGCCTTAGTTTATCTTTTCAGCCACAAACCGTGTTGTTGCATCATGTTGTTACAGAAATATGATGCAATCGCGACATGTCATCTGACGCGTCTTTTCTTGATTAAATCATTATCAAAATTGAAATTCCCTTTTATATATAAAGGCCCGCAACCGAAACCATGTCTATCAATGGCAGGCTCTTCTCGATGCCCAGAACCATGAGTACATACTCAAAAAATCCAACACAAGAGTCTCGATCTTCTGCAGGAACCCTGATGAGGCAGTCAATATTTCTCGAAAAGTACTCGGTCCTAAGGCCGGCCAGCTGCCAAGATCCACGCTTCTCCAAAGCAAAGGTATTCGACCCAGCTATTATTAGTAGTCACGGTATTTTGAAAACAAAGGGTAAAAGAGTAAAACGGGGTATAATGAAAAGGACAAGTCTCAGAGGAATGAGAAGAAAGAAACCAAGATAGGATAGGGGCATGTACTTCGCACAACAGACCATAAACAAAACTAAATACTTCAGTTTTTCCGTACTCTTCTCCAACCTGTAGATTGTTTGTAGTTATTGCAGCAATCTGACATTACATTTTTGGTACCTGCTACTTTGACATTTTTAGATTTCTTTTGCTTTTCCAATACCAATACTTTATTCTATCCATTAAATATACCCATTTCTAGTTATATCTGGGTATAATAAGTCTTCAACACAAAATTACCACTTATTATACCCATTTCTAGTTATATCTGGGTATAATAAGTGGTAATTTTGTGTTGAAGAGTTTCACTTGAACTCTTGTGCACATTGTGTATATATCTGCATGGTGTTGAGGACAACAACATTCGAAGCTAAACTTGACAACGGGCTATTGCATGGAGCTGTTGTGCGCATAAATACAATACATTCCCTTCCCCCATTTTCCGTCTCTTTCTTTCTCTTCGCTCCTCTTGGACACCTTACTTTTCTCTTCCTGTGATGATAATAATACCTTGATCAGCCCTCCCCAAATTTTCAACTCTTTTTTACCCTTTGTTTTCAAAATACCATGAATTCGAATACCTTTGCTTTGTAGAGCCGACTCTCTCTCTTCGTTCATCTTGGATGGTCGGCATGAGAGAACCATAGCTCTACAATGGCGACTCATTCTGGCCGGCTCGATGGAGCGCGATGGCCTCAGAACTGAGTACTGTACTTTTCAAAATTTGTTCCTGGCCAACGAGGCAAGGAACATTTCTTGACTGCCCAAAACATCAAGAGGGTTGCAGTACAAGGTTCTGTCGGATTTTTAGTATATACTTATGGTTGTGGGTACCCAGAGGAGCCTGCCATTGATAGATATGGCTTGATTGCGGCAGCGAGTCAGAAAGATGCCTTCAACAATGTCTCATAAACTTCGCCGAGTCATTTCCCGGTGTAAGGATAAACTGGCATAAGCTTATTGTCTGTTTAATCCTACGCTTGGAGACTACTCGGTGAAGATTAAAAGACATAGGTTTATTCTCATGACTACCTGCTTCGAGATTGAGAACCCTTCATGACATCCTTGATGTTGTCGCAACCGATCCCGAAGTTAATGGTCAGTTAATACCCCATTTCGCTTCCTTCTACCATTATAGCTATCAGTCAGCATTGAAATATACATTAGAATGTTCTAGTAATAAGTGCTTTCTGTTCTTTCTTGTCTCCTTTTCACTTGTTTCCTTTTTTTCTTTTTTGCTTTGGGTGAGTTCTAGATCCTTCATATCGCTTCTGGTTTAAAATCTTGGCTGATTGGGGATAGCTTTTTCTTAGTTCTCTCCTTTTTACATATGCCTTGCAATATACCTTTCTACTCTTTTCGCATTGTATTGGCTAACCAACTTTATACCATTAATTTTTGTTTATTTGAATTTTATATACATAATATTAATATTTTTCCAAGTTTCAGACTATTTGCCGTAGATCACGTAATGTTTTCATGTCTGCGAAACTTTTATTTGTATATTTACGTGCACTTCATTACTCTTCTCCAATTTACAGTCTTGAATAGACCAGTATGATCGTGAGAACTGCAAGAGATGCCTACGTAGCATACGTAGTAAAAAATGATTTAGAAATTCATAGTAAAATAGTGTGTCGTGTATATCTAAAATGGTGGAAAACTATTTATCAAGAACTAGAACCTTTCATTTATTCATTTAATTTTCCTCAGTCACCTACCCAAAACTAATATACAGATTAATATGCTTACATTTCTCTTTTATTTTTTCCTTTTTCTACTCTTGATTTGGTAAGTGTAGTCTAAGACCAATCCATTGAGGACCCGTTTACGGTGCCAGCGCCGTAGGGAGTCCACCCATCCGCCTGTGCATCTCCGGTGGAAGTTGCTCCCCATGAATCTCCGGCTCCTGGCGCTGGACCCCAATCACCATTAGCATCTTCACCATCGACTTGTGCGATTGGTGGGGCAATGAGTGAGCCATCATCTAGACCAACCCCGGCCCGCTGTCTCTCTTCATCCTGTAGACAATGAATAACGCTAGCAATTTTCTCTTCAAGCACACGAATTCCCTGAACGACAATCTCATTTGGCGGCATGGCCCCACTGGACTCAAGATTGATATAGAATTTGTCCGGCTGCTGATTGAAATCAAATGGCTCATCTGGTTTTGGTGGATCTTCCCAATCACAGTTTTTACTTTTGGGCCACTCTTGCTCGACACTTTCTTCGTACCAGAGTTCTGTATGTTTGAGCTTATTCCAGGGGTCATACTCAAAGGCTACAGCTGTGGTAGGATTCCATTTTGAATGCTCTTTAGCTATACCCTTCTTGGCAATGCATTTAAGTTTTAGTTCCTGGTGTTTGCGAAGTTTACAAATGATGACTCCCTTGCCATCTGGATCCGTAATAACTGGTTGACCCACCCGTGCTCCATGAGAAACGACAAGATCGCGCGTGTATACATCCATTGTTCCTTCACTAGTACATCTGGCATTCAATATTAGTTCTACTGAACATTTCTCGCAGTACTGGTCGCAGTCGCAGTCCTAGATTATTCATTCACGTTAGACAATTTACACAAGCAAATCAGCTTCACTGATGTTCTTACCCTAGTATAGAGAAGCCGCTCATCTGCATCCACTGAGTTTAAGGGAATTAATCCCAGCCGATGAGCAATAAATTCATCAGCTAGTACAGATGTATTGATTTCGATCTCCACTAGATCAATAGCTGTTCAACAGAATTGTTAGACCTGATGAATTCTCCAACTCAAGAAGAAAGAGCTTACAAACTGTCGGTATTTCTGCGAGAACAACCCTCCGCAATGAATTGGCAAGACTAGAATTGCAATCAAATTGTAAGATTTTGCTGGAAGAAAAGGGAAAAAAAAAAAAAAAATTCACCTACCTTAGATCCATATTGGATAATATGAAGTCAACACTATCTTCTGTTATCTTGCGCACAGTAACCTGTGGTCCACTGCCTTCAATTAAACCGTCCGTATAGTCCATCTTGGTTTCTTTTGATCCTCCACTGACTACTTCAAAACAGCTGGTGATGGTGGTAGTGGTGGTGGTGGGAAGTCAATATTGGGAGGTTTGCCCTCATCGAATCTTTCAACCAACTCATCTCAGCCCAAGAACAATTGTCATTCTTCGAGGCTAATAGAATTGGAAGAAAGGTCCTACTATGAAGTACCAACGGCGCTAATAATCTGTTTTAATTACATTGTTTATCTCGAGATTTATTTGATATCATATGCTAGATCTTTATTGGAACGGCGCTACATGTTCGGCTTTAATATTAACAGGGAACGTCTAGGACCTCTATTTATGGATCTTAGACGGTTAAAAAAAATCCCCACAATCATCTATATAATTTAACATCATGAAAATTATCATTTTAGAAGGGTGGATTGCAATTTTCATTATCTTGGCATCATGTCGTTTACAACCTTCAGAGGTTGACCTATTCAAAAGGCAGGACAAAGCGCCTCTAGCGATCAATGACAATTTTATAATATATCTGCTTCCAAAAAGATTCAGAGGATATGGGACAGTTCCTTCGTATGCAGTACGTTGCTTTTTCCATTCTCCAAATGAGAGGAGCCGTGCGCTAACCTCGAGTCGTGGAGAGCCCAAAGACTATAACGTCAAGTGTGAAACTCAACATTTAAAGGCATACTGCTACATTTTACCCACCTTTTGCCGTTCTAATTCGATTGAGGACCAGCAACGAGAATTGGAAAAGATCCCTTTCGGACAATGTCCTGGTCAACTCAAACGATGGTGCCGCAATATGGGTGGAATTGTAATTCTTCCAAACTTATCTCGAGAAACATTTCTTTTTATGGACAATAGACAAACAATACTATGTTGACAATTGAGTTATTTGCAAAGCATAGAATGTAGAGCAAGGCACACATCTTTGATTATCTGATTAGATTAGATGTAAGCCGCACTAATTTTCTCTTTTTAGTCCCAAACGTTTTTTTTTTTTTTCCCTCTTTTCTCTTTCTAGAATCCAAGACAATAACATTAGCAATAAGATAAGCAAAATAGCTTACTCTTGTACATAAAAATAGAATAATCGGTTCAGCAGCCATAAGCTGGACTCGAAGTATTTGGACTCGGCCCGCATTTTGCGGTGCAGTGTCGCGACGAAGTGGTGACTTTTATTTTCAGATCAATAGGAGGATCCGACCAACTAATATTTCACACATCATGACTGGTCCTGTTGATGAGAGTGAAATAGAAACAGTATATACAGATGTAACTATTAGTGACAATGCCCTGGATAATAACATTACGAGTGGGCCTTGCCCTCCTAACGTGGAACTAGACCAACAACAACAACAAGAGGGAATGAGCAAAAATCAGATCAAACGGGAGAAGAAACGTAAAATCAAGCGATTAAGAGATGAAAATGGGTTCAGACTACGGCGACAAATGATCGATGCATCTATTCGGACGGCAATTAGCGGTACGGTGTCAAATTTACCAAGTGAGAATAGATCTCCAACGACGGCACATGTTCTTCAGAATAAAGAAAATCAGAATGGAGATGTACCACCGACAATTGCCCAGGAAATGGAACAAGGTTGGAACTATTATTTTGAGAATGGACTCCGTAAAGTACCGGCGTATTATTTCACCTATTTAACATATTGCAAGCGGCGGTGGGAAAATCGGACAATCTGGGATATAGTCACAGACGAATTTCGAATAAGAAATGAAGATTATTATCAAAAGGCTATAGAGACTGGTCAAGTACTTGTGAATGGTCAACCAATTAGTGGAGATCGAATTTTGCAAAGTCATGAACTGCTGAGCCATCGGACACATAAACATGAACCACCAGTTGTTGATACTCCAATCGAAATTCTTAGTGATGATGGGGATGTGGTTGCAATAAATAAACCTTCAGGGGTTCCGGTCCATCCTACTGGACGACACAGATACAATACAGTAACAAAGATCCTAGAACATGAACGAGGTTTTATTGTTCATCCGTGCAATCGATTAGATCGGCTAACGTCTGGGCTCATGTTTTTAGCTCGGACTTCAACAGGAGCAGACCGAATATCTTCTATGATCCGATCCCGTGAAGTATATAAAGAGTATGTTGCAAGAGTCTTGGGAGATTTTCCTGAAGGAGATGAGATTAGATGCGATGTCCCCTTAAGATCACTAGATCCTCGACTGGGGCTCCATCGTGTTTCGCGGAAATTAGATGACCCTGGAACGAAAGAAGCAACATCTTTGTTTGCCAAGATTGCGTACGATCCACAATCTAATACTAGTTTGGTGAAATGTCAGCCACTTACTGGAAGAACTCACCAATTAAGGCTTCACTTGCAATATCTAGGCCACCCAATAGCTAATGACCCACTTTACGCGAATAAACGACTCTTTGGAGATAGTTTAGGAAAGGATGGAGCTGGAGATGATAAAGAAATTATTCAGCGAATGGAAGAGATGGGTAAGACGCAGATATTAATAGATAAGACCCATATGGAACAAGGAATGGCAAAAGAAAAGTCTCAAGATAATACGGAAGACCCACCAACTGATGACGAAGCAATAATTGCTGCTGCTGAGGCAAAACGTGTAGAGAAGCAAATTTTAGGGGAGAAATTAAGTGGTGAAGAATGTCAAGAATGTTTCACTGAACTATACTCTGATCCATGTAAAGAGGAACTTATCTTGTGGCTTCATGCAAGGAAATATGCTGCAAAAGATGCTTCATGGTCTTTTGAAACACCAATACCAGACTGGGCACGCGGTCCATTTAGATTGTCGTCTGTTGACTGATCATGATAAATTTTGAATGGGATATATGAGGGAAATAGAAAAAGAAAAATTAGGGTTATGTCACTGCTTTTTATCTATTTGCAAAAGAACATTTCTTGTAATGGTACTTCTTATCTTTGTAGGATTTATCTTTAGACTACCATGCCCCTATTCAAACAATTAGCTCGCATTATCTCGTAGACTCCGCCGTGTCCCTTCATCACAAAGAGGTGGGAAATAGATGGACTCGAATATCTCACATCAGATCTCATTGCTGATACTCTCTCTACATTAAGTTTATTTTATTTTTTATTTTTTCGCGTCCACTAAGTACAGTACTGCGCGTAAACTCCAATTTGACCCCACAATGCATTGCAAAAATAAAAATAATATAAAGAACTGAAAAAAACCCGTCTATTTATAAATCTTCAACTTTGATCATTCTTGATCTTGAAGGATAAGTTCTCCTTCAAAATCTGCAGGAAGTTGAAGCTGATTACGAACAGCATCAGTAGAAATTCCTAAAATTTCTGCAAGCATCTCAACTGTTAACCTTGTACGTGTTGCATTACTTGCACTCGTATCTCTACTACCTGCACCCGTGATTGCATTGTCTAGTGGTGAATGCCTTTGAGTAAAGCATTCATCACATAATAGACCTGGAATCTCTATTGCTACTTTACTCATAAGTTCTTTGCCACATACAGCAGCAAGTTCTTTGACGGCAGGTATTATTTCGTGATTAGGAGCTAATATTTCGCTGCACGTCAATTCACTACTCCCAGAAGTAGCAAACTGCCGGCATAAACGCCCGCACCGCGTACAAACAAAATCCACTTTATTTTGCACATTGACGTCCTTATCCACTTGCGAATCTGTCAAGCAACCAGGCATATCAGCATCTGATGCTCGTGTTGGGGCATCTTTAGCCTTATTTGGATCCTGACTAATTGCCAAGTACTTGTCTTTGAGTTTCTTATCAGACACAAATGAAATGAAATGTTGACCCTTGGAGAATAAAGGCTTGAATTTGCTATCATAAGGGAGATATTGGTACGTAATAGGATCAAGAAGACTAGATGGTTTCAAAGATGCTTTATATGACATTTTGGGATTATCATAAATAAAATATCCCATATAGAGATAGTTGAGATTCCAAGAAGCAGCAAGTTGGGCTTCACGTAACGCACTATACTTACCAAGCTGTAAATGACTGTAATCTGGGTGCCATATAAAATAAACTGATGAAACAGCTCCAGGAAGAATGTCAATCACGTCAATCGCAATCAACTTGTCGTCAAGATAATAGAGAAGATGTTTACCACCATATCTGGGAGGCTTTTGCTGACTATTTTCAAAACTGGGTTCAATCTCCCCTGGCTCCTCTTTATTCTCTGGAAATGGGGGACTACACAGAAACCGTCGAAACTGTTTCATTGTGATTTCATGAAGTGCATCATGATGTATCTGATGTTGATAGAGTTTATAAAGCTCAAATTTCTCTTCGCTTGCCATAGTGTTGTCAAATTTAATGACAAATTTGTGGGCAGGATGCTGATGGCCCTGAGATTCGATTAATTTGAGAGCATTTGGATAATCAGCGATGAGAGCTGCTTGCTTCCAGTCCAGATTCCCATTCAATATAGCGGTTACTGAGCTAGAATCTGCATCATTTATATGTTGATCCCCATATATAATAGCTCTATTGAACTGCCGCAAAACTCGCTTATGCTCTTTAGATATTTCTAGTTGCCTGGTATCGAGCCGAATAGTGTAAAGAGGACAGCATGAACGAGCCAAGTCTGGCTAAAGGAATTCAATATTTTCCGTCAATCATCGCATCTTCGACCAATTATCTTTCAACACTACCTTGTAAATAAATGATCCTGATCTACAAAAAAGGAAATTCATTTACTTGTAAGCCTAAACTGTATCAAACTGAAAAGAAATATACATGGAAAATTGAACTCTACCTTCGGAAACCCCGATCAATCATATCCTTATAGACATCCACGCTGAGAATTTTGCTATAGAATCCGTACCTGAAACTACTATCTTCTCCATCACAGTATCCACATTCGCTGCAATAATAAGCGCCTATTCGGACAATGCTTTCCATTTGTCTCGATTATGATTCAACATCAAATGGTGTTCGCCGGATCGATCCATTTGGGGAAGGGAAATGAATGACGGTGGTTGGGATCAATCAAAAATCTAGCCTACAAGGGTGATAATCATGAAAAGTGGATTGGCAAATGTAGTATATTAAGAGGGATAAAAAAAAAATCAATTCTGCTTTTCTCTTTTCTTTTTTTAGATGCTGCTAATTGCAGTAATATATATATATATATATATATATATATATATATATGTTTTTATTTTATTTTTTTATTTCTCTCATAGATACCGCCTGGTAACCTATCTGACCTCTGGATTGTAGAGATCATCAAGGAATCGCACTACCAAGGGTTCAATAAGGCCATTCGTAGCGACACTGCCTGCAACTCCGTAGAGAACTGTAGTAGATCCCTCCTTCTTCTTGGCTTGATGGCTTTTCTTCTTTTCTTGTTCCTTTGCATATAATTCATCAGCACAAGATTTTAGATCTGCAAGGAATTTATCAGCCGCTTCTATAGTTAAACGAGTACAAGCAATGTGGATTGCAGCTGGGTGTTGCAATGCATTCAGATGATATCCCTTTTGACTTGACATGTTATCAGCGAGGACGTAAATATTGAATTGTGATGAGGTAAATGCCACTACAGACACAAGGGGTTCTCCTATAACAGTCAGACTGGGGATATTTTGTCGAATGAACTCCTTGATCTTTCGTGCAGTACCAATGATTTCTCGACATGATTGTAAATAACCATCACGACCCACGTGCATCATTGTAGCCCAACATCCTGCCATGAGAGCTCCTGGGCGAGAACCTGCCAATGTTGGAGATGCATACACACCACCAGTCCAATTGATAGAGAAGTAGTATTGATATTTTCTCATTTCTTTATCTCTATACATAATGACTGAGCTGCCCTTTGGTGCAAATCCGTATTTGTGTGTGTCGCATGAGATTGATGTAACCCCAGCAAGTCGAAAATCAAACAGAGGAATTTTAGTCTTTTCATCGTGGACATTAGCTTCAGCAAGGAATGGTACCACAAAGGATCCTAAACATGCATCGACATGAAGAGGAATACCATACTTTACTGCAAGTTTGCTAAGTCCCGAAATGTCATCAATTATTCCATGTGGAAAGTTGGGGGCTGATCCGGCAAGTAGAATTGTATTTGAATTAATCATGCGACGCACAGCATTCAAATCGACTTGAAAAGTTTTAGGATTCAAGGGAGCATGTCGCAATTTAATTCCAAAGTAATAGGCCGCTTTGTCGAATCCGGCATGAATAGTTGTTGGAGCCAAAATCTCTGGTTGAGTAACACCTCGTTCATGATAAGCTTTCATTTTGGCAGCCAAACACGTCATTAAAAGAGATTCTGTACCACCAGATGTTGTAGTCCCACCTCCTGAAGCTGGCGCATTGAAAAGATTTAGCACCATAGATACAATTTCTGCCTCCATTTGGCGAATTCCTGGAAATACATCTGGATGCAGCTGGTTAGAAACTGCAAACTTCTCATAGGCAATTGTCTGCATTGCAATCATATCAGATCCTCCGTTATATACAGCTCCAGATACCTTTCCATCTTCCCATCGTGAATGTTTAAGGGATGCCATAGTATCAAGGAGGGACTCTACAGAGGATCTTTCCAGTCCATGTGAAGGTAACGACTTGTGTATTGTGATCTTGGCTAGATCAGCGGGATCCAACGTCAGCATCGAGTCATCCAACTGATTCAGGGCTGAATGCAATTTCTTGTCGACCTCAGTACGGATAATGGGCAGTCCGAACACAAATTTTGACGTCCTACTGACAATTACGTCGTACTTTTGCCGGGCATATCGAATCGGTCCCGTCATGTAGATTTCTCCCAGAATTCCGTATGCCTTACATAGAATGCAGCTGAAAAAAATAGAGTGTTAGTCAAATGAATATATATAAATGGATTCGAAGAACTTACCAGACCAAAGACCCAGTAACCAGGATATATAAGGAACTTTTTTTTTTCAGATATCAGTAACCGAGACAAATAAGGGACGTCAAGTAAAAGGGGGCCCAAGTCTTACACGTTCAAAAGCGCCGAGTATTGGCCTAAATGATTATCAACAATACGTTGAATCTGGTTTGCACCGGCTGTACACTCTTCTAATAGGACCTCCTGCTGCTCTCGAAAGAACTCCCTACTGAATCCCACCGAGACAGCATCTTGATAAAATGTACAGAAGCTATCCCATACGGGTTTCAGACTGTTCTCAACGACAGCCATTTATACACACAAAAAAGGACCAAAGAAGGACGTAATGTGACTGGAAAGACGATGAGGAAGTTCCGGAGGTTTTCTGTAACGTTGGGAGGGAGAGACATATATTTGTATGGGAGACCAATGGCATCTTTTACAGTCACAGTTTATAAGACGAGGCAAATGTTAGGCTAGGCAAATTAATTTTTAATACAAGATTGTAAACAAGAGACCAATGTAATTTACAGAAAAAAAAAGACAAAAAAAACAAAAAAACCAATAGATAACTCCTTTGTATCGTGAAAATCCCCAAAAAGAAAAAAAAGAAAAAGGAAAACTCTAACTGTGTAGCCCTTGCCGAGATCAACTTTTTTTTGATACCCACAGACTATCTGTAAAGGTTCTCTTTACACTTTGCCAGCGACTGCTAGCAGTATTAGATGTGCTTGTACTTGCCCGATTCCCACCTAACGATCTACTTGTCATGGAATTCTGATCTCGCTCAGCGACACCATCTGGTCCAATCATATTGAGGGCATCAATCAAAGAGAGGCCTGCACGTTTCAATGTAGCACCATCAATATCTGCTTCGTCTTCTCCCTCCTGTGGAGCACTATAGACACGTGGGAGAGAATCTTCTGGTGCTAAAGCTTCAGGGTCTTCGCCAGCTGCAAAACGCATTCTTTGGCTATCCCAAGGAGAAATTTCATCAGTAAATCTCTCTCTGCGATCATATACCAGTGGTGGAGTCGCCGTTGTTGGTATATAGTTAATATTATTATTATTATTATTATTAGTCTCCTCTCGTTCTTCAATCAGAGTGCTATCACCATGACTTGTATCGGAGGCAGGAAATTGTCTATTTTCTGACTTGAGAGGGCCTGCATCATAATCCCTTGTATTACGGCCTGCCGGGTTTGGGGTTCTGGTTGTTGATGTTGATGCGGTATTAGTTGGCAGGATGTATGTCCAAAACCGGTTTCCTAAACTGTGACGGTGGGAATTACAAGTTGGAGGACAGGGAGCTTGCCTTGGACCAATAGAGAATATAGCTTTGATATCTCTGCTAGTAGTATTACCACCATGTTGATGATTATGATTTCGATATAGATGCCAGCCTTCGTTTGGTTGATACCTGCTTGTTTGTTGAGAATCATTAGGGTATAAGGTACGCCCATAAGATTCTCTAACTGTACATGAGACCCTCTTTTCTTCGCTTAATCTGTCTAGTACAGCATCAGATTTTCTCCGACAGAAGATGGATGATGGACGCTTTATTAATTGAAACCATCCTTGGAAAAGATAAGGTCTGAGCTCTGTCATGAGAAGGATAAGACCACTTAGAGTTAAAATATTGAGGCAACATAAACTCAAAAGAGTGCTTGGTAGGGAATCCATGAGACGATTGCAATTTTCAGTCATATAAGCAGTTTGATTGGATAATGTAGCATCATCAAGTTGTGAAATAGAAAGATTATCGGTATCATGACGATATATCCATGAGAGAGCATCATTAGCATCATTATTTAAAGCTAATGCTGCAGACTCGTTTATTGACCAACCGAGGTCATCAGATACAAAACTGGATGTACCTGAAGTCTCATTGCGGAGTTGAGCTTGAAAGACTAAACAATCAACGTAGTCACCAGGAGCAGATTTATGAGATCGGAACCATGGAGTTCTTGAGACATAGTAATCAGCAGCAGTGAAGATTAAAGCGCAAGCAACAAAAAGTGTAAAGACAATAGTGCGCCAACTCAATTGACAAGAGCGAACAACTGCGTGAACTCCAAACAAGAAGCGATCCTTTATACGGACCTTGGAATTAGGCTGTTGTGCCTGTCGCATCATAAATGCGACATTATAAAGGGTTGCAGAAATGTAAAGGGATGTCCAAGATTGCAAGAGAAAAGTAATAGAACTGAATACAACAGTGGGTATAAAGAGGATATAAAGAGTTGCAGATGCATTTGGTCTGCATACAAAAGCGCCAGTGAACCAAATATTTGATACAGAGACTCCTGTAAATATAGCAGCAATTCCAACAACAATTGCAGTGAGGACATAGCGGGATAAATGACGAGACCAAACGACTTTAAAATGAATAGACATGACGCGGGCCATCATACTAAGGACAATTCCATGAAGTCCAAAAGTATAAAGCAAACCCTGGGTCAGACAATATGGGTTTGTTTTACCGGAAGCGTATGTGATTGAATCTGAACAAAAAGTCTTTGCTGGATCAATACTGAGAAAGGATACAGCAATGACAAAGATAATTGTACAAATTGACTGAAGAGATGAATAACCATTCATGACTAGGCGACGGTTGACAAGTTGAGAGAGGAGAATGAAATTGGCAAATCCAAAGGAAATAAAACCGCAAATGACTAAGGATAAAGTGAGATGGCGAGAAGGACCAGTAACATTAATTCTGATCATACATGGTGCACAACATCCATCAGAACATACTCTCGTGTCGAGGACCTGATCCGGGTCCGTAGCGATGCCGAGGGGAATCAAAGGGGATGGACACCACCCGGTATCGCTATCCAACATATACCTTTAGTATCTAAACCAAGTATCTTAGACATGCAAAAAAGAACAAGAAAATCTGAAAGGGGTCGTGGCACTCCAGGTTGAACAAAAGGGGCCCTCGGTCAAAGTTTTTAATTAAGACCAGAACAGGAACAAAAAAAACCAATCGAGATGACAGCAAGGAATATTAAAAGATGAAGGACGGGACGGGACGGGACCTTTGCCGCTTCTTGCTTGCCAATTGCTTTTACTGGGGATGGAGGGGGGCAAGTTTTTAGTCGACTCGTTTCCCTTTCTGTCGTTTTTTCTTTTCACCTGTCTTGTTTCCCTTCCGGGGGGTTGTGTGTAGATCATCCTCGATTGTTTCCCAATGGGTCGGGTGGAAATTTCCCAAAGGGTTACCCTCCTCAAAAGTGACGGGTCGTTCACAAAGAAGAAGAAAAAAAGAAAATCAGCATTGAAAATTATAAAAAGGAACTGCTGCAAAACAATGAGCGTCGCACAGGCTGCAGCGACATGTATTCGCAAGTGCAACGCTCTTAGCCAGGGGCCCGGTGCTATATATATACCGTCGAATGTCAAGGCGTTGGATCTTGTATTCAAAATGGATATGTTTCAAGGTCACATGGGAGCACGCAAGTTCTGGCGTCAACATCTACCATCAATTCAATTCTACAACCCGCATCTGTCAGTCAAGGTATCTCGAATAAAAGTCCCTGATAAGGCAGAGGATGGTACAAAACTTTCAACTACTGAAAAGGTGGCTCTCCAGAAAAAATGTCCCAGCAGCCTTTCATTGAACTTCTCTGACGGATCTCCCGACAAAGTCATTGACATACGGGGAATACAGTCGCAGGATATTTTAAAACGACTCATAGAAAATACTGGCGCACAAGCTGTCCCAGTAGCTGAACGGCCTATGATTGCTGAACAGATCCCCATTCGTCAAAGGCGATAAAAATTCTTTCTTTTACTGTACATAGATGATTTTAAAAAGCAAAAACAGTTTTGATTCCAAGCGCAAATACTAGTAGACTTACGTCTGAAGCAAGTGTACCGTATATACCAGAGTAAAGAGCAATCGTAGACAGAATCCCTTTAAATGGGGAGGGCAAAAAGGCTGCTATTTGTAAGAGGACAGAGTCAGAATTCGTTGGATGCCCGCGCTCAATGAAAAACCGCGTGGATAATAGTACAACGTCTACCGTTGCAAGATACCAAAAGATACTCCCGCGATATGTTGCTACTCCTTGCTGGAACTGTTCATCATGTACTCGTCCTTCTCTTGTTGTGCTAGACGCAGGTAGCGACCAAGAAAAGTATACTGATAAGAGCACAAAGTACACTCCATGCACTACCTCCCAGACTATCTGAGTAATCGACCGGGAAGGCTCCGTGTTGACAGGTAGTTGTGGTGGTGGATTTAAAAAGTCCCTGCCTTGGCCTGTATTTGTTTTTACAAACTCCGAGATATCGATCTCTGGAGGATCAGGCATTTCACTCTTATTTCTTACAGAGTCTTTCTCTGTTTGAGCAACTGGAGTAATAACTCTCCTTGGTGTTTCGCCCAACTCAGGTGTAGCTTCTATGGCCCTGGCGGTATCACTCGTTGATCCTGTACTGTGCACATTCTGAATCTTTCTGAGACGATCATTCCCGCCAGATAGAATTCTTTCTTTCCTTCGCTCACGTCTTAGCCGTTCTTTCTCCGCTGCTGCACTCTCTGATTGCTCAGACATTGATTTTCGATTCTTCAATGGTTTGATGGGAGAAAAGAGGTTGGGTTTTAAACTCTGTTATAAGAGGTTATCTATCTACTTGCAACGCGCTACGGATTTGCAAATTATAGTCATTTTTTACATGTATTACGTAAAATATATATAGATAGTTGTACGTGGATATATTCTCTCCTCTCGTACCGGGAATAATTATTTGTAATTTCTCGTATGAAATGCTCCAAGGGTCGCGCCGCACATGTATGCTCTCTCTTGTTTCCGTTATCCCTCGATCCAACGGTCCAACAGCAAGAAACACAAACCAACTTGCCCGGAAGAACGACCAGTCTTAAATGAACGGATCTCGAATCGAGTCTCCACTGGTCCAAGCCGAAAGAGGCCAGCTTAGGCCGAAGATCATCTCATTATACGAGCAATTCTTCTCTGTAAGCAATATCAAATCTATCCTAGACCCCTCCATGCTTCCTCTTCTGACTTATTCAATAGCCACCGTACGATAAAAGTTTTAGTCAAGGCTTCTGGGTAGAGCTTCTTCTCCTACCATGCAATCAGAATGCTCTTAGGACTGTCATCGCCAACCTTTCCCCAGATGATATGCTTGCCAACCAACTGAGGACTCAAGAATTCTTTCGTCAATGTGTGCTGAAGTTGGCTAATTGGAGGCAGCTTCCGGAAGCTCAGACTGAGTCTTATCTTAATGTGCGTTTTGAAGTACTCCCCGGGCCGATCTATAATATTAACATACAGTACCAGACACTCGATGTGCTCGTTCAAGTCTCTTTGAACAAGAAATATACCAACTTTAGTTCGGATGCCATTGCCATTCTTGCTGGAATCCAGAACTGCGATGAGATTTTTCCTGTACGGTCTGAGGGTTTCTTTTATTATTATTTTTTATTTCATATTACTTACCAAATCATCAGAAATATATGGATGTTCTAGAAGCCATGATAAGAGAAGCCCCGAGCCCTAGGCTTCAACTTTTAGCACTTCACACAGCTATATCGAGCTTATGTAGCTGCTACAGGACGAGTCTCTCAACCTACTTTACTCAAAAGGATTTTTTCCCCGCAATAATGCAGGTTAGTCATGCTCGACCTTCCTTTCTCCCCCTCCTATCCATTCTAACTAACTATTCGCTCGCTAGTTTATTGAAGCAGATAATCGGTTAGAAATTATCTCCCGTGCCTTCCTTTTTCTTGGAGTATTGGCTAGTTTCAACAAGGTAGAAGGACATAACCCTTACCAGCTAAGGCTGGCCGATTCTGTTAATGAGAAGGCCATGCGCAATGGTATTCGGTCGGGAAGTATAAACTTTTCAGCTTGCATCGATGTTTACCTTAAAGAGACTGGAGGTGCTGGTCAGGATAAGCAATCTCTGGGCGTCAACTACTCTGGGATATGGGCTTATCTCGACGTTCGAAGAGTCTTCTCTTCATCAGTTTCTAGTAATGGAAATGGCAATCTCGCAAATACCCGATTGGCCAGGTTACCTCCTTGTTCCGTTGCCATATTGATTACTTTTTACGAGTTTTCTCGCGTTAATAAGGTATTTGCTAGGCGTTTTATCGATTCTTGTCAGAACCAAGTCGAAAATGATAAAGAAAATGGTGCAAATGGCTCTACCCAGGCCAGTAATAATAATAATAATAATAATAATAATAATACTAATACTAATAATAATAACAATAATAATGGCAACGATATATGGCCACATATTCCATTTGTTGAGTTTTTGACTCTGTCATCATTTTTGCTCCAGTATAATCATGTTTCTCATCGGCATGCTTTATATGCACGTCTTAGTCTACTTATTTTTGGTATATTATTACAGGATCATGCTTTGGCAAGAAGGCTTTGCTCTCCTGATAATAAAGTTGCCAATATTCCACTATGTCAACAAAGGACTCCTCGATTACCGACAGTTTCAAGACCTCGACTCCCTATTGAAGGACTTTTAGATTGCGTCATTGGTAGCCTAGACCATAATCTACGAAGGAAAAATCTTGATGTTGATATGTATACTTTATCATTAAGGCTGATTGTCCTAGGGCTAAATTTCTTTAAATCAGCTAAATTTCGCCTTAGTTATCACTGGTCTGAAGTCTGGAGAAGTACTTTAAATGTTATAAAGTATATTACAACAAATGGACAAGAATTGATTTCTACATTTGGGCTTGAAAAACTCGAACCAATGGCTCAACAAGCATGTATGGTATTAGCCTCAGCGTTATTATCTGCAGATGCATTCTTGGCTGAAACTTCAAGTTATGATGATCTCTTTTATAAATTATTAGCATCACAGGACATACTGTCAAAATTTAAAATAGTTTTCCCATCAGCGGGGGATTCTCAGGCAATGAGTATACTTAGTACTACTCTTGATCATTGTGGTAATCTCATAAATGCAAAGAAGCAAGAGATTGCTCAACGAGCAAAAATAAATGACCTACATAAAATTCAACTTACAACTGATCAAGTTTATAATGTTTTATCTTCAGGATATGATACTTTGATTTTACCTTCAATGAATCCTGCTACACCGCCAGCAAATTCTCTTAATCACAATCAAGATAGAAATTTCTTCAAAAAGCTTGTCAATGTCGTCATTAATGACACTCAAACTCTGGAATCTAATGCAACTATATAATTTTTACCTACGTGTAAATGAGTCACAATATAAATATAGAGAAGTACAATATAATAAAACATGTCACAAATTTTTCAACTGCTTACTTTAAACAGAGAAAATGAAACATTTACTAGGAGACCAGCAATAATTGCTTTTTGTTGCCGATCACTGAATAATGAAGATCCTTCTCTTAAAAAGACAAGAGCAATTAGTCCTAGAAAGTAGCCTACACATGTACCAATGACCAGATCAGTATAAACCTGGGTGATCAAGGGGTTTGCCCCATTCGATGGTACAGTAGAAGTACCCCCAACAGTTTCATCGATCCAACGATCTTCAAGATCGAGTTGATGTCTGTGTCGATCATCATTTTGATTTGTATTGGGGGTATAATCAACCCCAGGAACAATAGTTATACCCATCGGGGTAACACGTTCTCTAGAAGAATCAGTAGATGAAGATGACTGTAAAACTTCAAATTGATTTCGTAAGTTTTCAATATCTTCAGCAGTGAATCCAGCCGATCTAAGCCTGTCAAAACCTGATGGGATAGACGTAGATGTCGCTGACGGTCCACCACTCGTACCGGAAGATTCACCAAGACCAGATGCTTGACCCCTTTCCTCATCCTGTTGTTGCCTTATCTTACCACCTATAGCACATTGAATTATAATTCGTGGCAGAATTGGATTGACTGATGAAGTAGTAGTAGTAGAAGTAGTTTCATCACCAGTTGTCGTGGTGGTTCTCGGTGGCGCAATCTGACTTATAGCACGTTGTAACTCTTTTGAATCAACAAGTATCTTACCCGATAGGATAAGTCTTAATTGACGATCTTGTAATTCAACCCTTTGTTCACGTATCGCATCTTTAATTTGCTTGATTGATGTATTTAATGCTAAATTGTTCAACACTAAATCGCTTTTCCCATTAGAAAATCGAATTATAGCATCCATTGAAAACTTATCCTATGCCATTTAAGACTAGTTAATGTGAGATACAATTAAGAAGTGCCAATTAAAGCAGTGTATCGATCGATTAACCACGTTTGTGCGGTTGTTACTCACAAACTTCACAACCACCAGAATTAACTACCGAAGTAAGCACAAATTTTTCTTTACAGAAGATGGAAAATCTACAGAAAGTAAAGTTTCTTTCCATTAATGTACACGTAAATGCTATAATCGAGCTGTATAAAAAAAGCAAACTAAAAATAAAAATCATCAAAACCAAAAGTCATAAAACAAGTCACACGTGAATCCCCTCAACTACTTGATTGGAATAAAGTTCCCTATAATACAGGAAGGAATATTGTATTTGTCTCTTCTAATCGTAAAGCTAAAGCAGCAGTGCCTTTGATTTGATGGGTCCTTCTGCGATTTCAAAGTGCAACTCGTAAGAACTGCCTTTTGTCCAGCGTCAAATGCTACATTACCATACTTCTCCCAGTAATTCACAGCTGAACTTTCGCTCAATAACTCTGTCAGTGCTAGGTTCCCCTTTATAACTATTGTCAGTCACAAATTAATACAAGAAAAGAACCGATTTTTAGTGACCTACATCTCGAAGATCCTCAAAAGCCACTTCAACTAGGGCTGCAAACTCTTTATTCCCCTTATATATTTCTCCAGTACGTCTCCAGAGACAGGCAGGTATCGCCATAGATGTAAATACTCGATCATAATCCAAAATCATCCTTTCAAATGCTTCTTCCACAAGTACCAAGTCAACATCCGTTAAAAGTTGCGCAACGGCTCGAAAAGTTGGCCGGAACACAGAAAGTGTCTTTAATATCCGCTGCCTTGATTGTATCGCCATACTATATAAAAGTTAATAATTGTACACCATAAGATAGCATTCGACCGTCAGATTAACTCACTTTCTTTCCATGTATGCCTGAAGTCGGGCGTAACCATTCACATAATTAAAAGGCTTCAGTAGACCGGCTGCTACTTTTGCATTTATGACCTGTTTCAGCCTTTCTTCCGGCGTTCTATCCGGCCCACCTGCTGGGTCTGCTGCAGTGAGGAAAAAATCATCTCTTGCTGATCGACTTATTGGATGATCAATACTTCCCCCTTTTATTTCAGAGGAGAAGGAAGGCCCATTATTGAGTCTTCTGTCAGTGGATATGCGCGCACCACTATTGGCGACATCGCCAACGATCTGGCCTTCTACCGGTTGATCTTTAATACCTACAAGGCGTCCACTAGAATTAATGGTCAGTGCGCTCGTTCCATTCGCATCATTCTTATTAGCATCATCTCTCGAACTGGCAGGAGCGTCGACGATAGAGAGAAAATCAGTCAACGAGGAAAACTCGCTCCCGACATACTCAGAAAAGAATACCGGGTTTTCGAAAGACGGATGAAAAGGGTACAAGGCGGGGTTGACCGTATGCTGAAATGTCTGTGATGAAGATGCTGTAGATTGCTGTTGTTGTTCGGCTTGTGGTGGCATTGTTTGCTCTTGCTCTTGCTGCTGCTGCTGCTGATAATCATTATCGCCAGTCATAGTTGATGAAGGCATCTGGGCTATACCAGGAGTTGGAGCCGCCATCTGTGGATAATCATTTGGATGGACTAAGAAGAGGAGAGGGTCTGTCAGAATCAATCGAGAAAAAGAAAGAAAGGATATATGCATTAGCGAACATACCGCTACTAAATTTGGCCAATGGCTGTATGTTAATTTGTTGCGTTTCTGCTTGTTGTTTCTTTGATTTTGCCTTGGCCTGATCGCGTGTTCCATCTCGACATAAATGACCAATATTTCGTTTAACGCACCGTAAGCAAGGTCGACCTGAATTTCACCGTATTTATGTCAGAACTCTAGAAATTATCTCAAATAAGAGAAGAGTAGTCATGCATACTTGTGTCACAAGTCATATGAGACCTTCTGCAATATAGGCAAGCTAAGAATATAACAATTTATTAAGTTTGAATAGATAAATTTAAAACAAGATTAAGACTCCATCTTACCCAAACCGACTTTCCTCCTGCGAGGTCGAGAGTGCGTTGACTCCTGTCTAGACGACTCCGGAGTGGCAGAGCCTGCTTCGTCGTTCACATACTGCTCTTTGCCAGACATGGCGTGTCATTACCCATCAATAAACTATACTACTGTGCTCTTCAGATATCTGCTTATTGGACCTTTCTCGGTGATAGTAAACCGAATAGTTCAAGCGAGAGCTCTGTTTACTGCCAAAAAAAAAGGAAGTTGCAATGTTCTTTGTGCTGTCATCATTATAGTTTTCGTTTATTATAGCGGGTCAACCCCGGCTTTAAACGTATTAAAACCGAGCTGCAAAACAACAAGTGTATAATAAAGCAATTACAAACAAGATTCCATAACTAATACACGTAAAAGAAAAGAAACCAACTCCTAAAATACATAATATAAATAAGCGTATTACATGACTTTATCGAGAGCGCGCTCTGTCAAACGGCATATTTTTACAAGCCCAGGCACATGCTGTAAATTCGTTGTTAATTTATCGATGTGAGTCTGAAGCTGTTCAACTTGAGTCGAAGGCCCGTATTCTTTTTTGCCTTGCTTGGAAAGTTTTTCAGGGCCTAATTTGTTATTCTTAAGATACATGTGTGAGCGGGGCTGAATTGTAGGAACGCGTGCTCGTGGACAATTTGCTCTTCTATTAGCATACTCTTCGTCAATGACTTGGAGAATGCTCGTCTGGTTCTCTTTCATTTCTTCTTGTATCTTTTTCTGCTTTTTGAGCTTCCTTCTCAATCGAATACGGCGCGCACGATAGATGGGCAAAATACTATTAATGTTAGCATATCTAAGTTCTTTAGAGTTTGAAGGCTCTTTGCTCACGTTTCATGTTCTTCAATCTCCATTTCAGCAGATATCAGTTTTTCTAGATTTCTTTCCAACCTGCCTTTCAAACGGTCCTAAAATAGTTAGTTAACGTAATATTCGCGAAAGTTTCCTCCTTTACTTACTAAAAGTCTATCGTATCCTTCTTCATCATACTCTTCATCATCATCATCATCATCATCATCATCATCATCATCTTCTTCTTCTTCATCTTCTTCTTCATCGTCATCCTCGTTATCACCATCCTCGTCTTCTTCCTCGTATAATTCTTCAAAAGGCGCCACTACTTTTAGAAGAACACGCTCAGTCCTACAGCAATGAAAAAAATGTTAATAGATGCATAATACTTTGAGGATAGCAGATCAGCTTCTCACCTGCTAAAAAATTCAGATAGAATAGACCTTGAGTCCTTTATCAACTGCCTAAGCCATTTATCATCATCTTGCTTTTCGGGTTTTTCACACATGCTCGAAGAAATCCCCTTTTTAAGGAGTTTGAGTAAGAGCATCAGAATATCGTTGACCTCTTTACGGGAATAGTTACTCCATTCATAGATAGCCTTGGTATCTTCTACAAAGGTTTTGCAACATTCAAAAGCAGTGTTCATCGAAGACCATTCGTCAATGTCGCCGAAGTCACTATCCTCGCGAACCTCGTCCTCAGGGTAGTAATCGGGATCCTTCAGCACGCTGTCGGAATCCACAGAATCACTACTGAGCATATCGTATGGGGACTCATCCGAAGAGAGAGTCTCAGAATCATAAATATCACTTGGGGTGGTATAGTGCTCTTCTTTGTCCGAGATCCCCTCTTCCAGAGTTTCTAATTTCCGGTTCTTATGTGGAATAAAGCGCGTTCCGAGGTCGTTATCTGGCTGATCCGCCTCCCATTCACTTGGAGCATATTTCGAGCCAAGAGGCTGCATGAAATCAAAGTTTGTATTCAGGTCATCAGAAGATACGGAGCCACTCTCAGAGGTATCGTCCTCGTCATCATCATCATCTTCTTCTTCTCCGGATGCACTATAGTGCAAATCACTTGATATATCGGCCGATTCATCTGATAAACTTGATACAGAATAAGGGCTTTCAATCTGATCGAGATAATCATAAACATGGTCGAAATCATGTCTCGCTGCACGTCTCATCGGCACTCGGTAGCCATTCAATCGCCCATTTTGAGAATGTTCGAAATATGATTTCCTCAAGTCCTTTCTATCGCTATCCATAGTTGCAGATTCGTCATCAATGTAGATATCGTTCGGATCCAGTCGAGCGTAACCTGATGTGACCTCCTCCACATATCGTGGATCTCTCCTTGAGGTCTCGCGCACTTTTAATCTTAGTCCCTTGCTTGATGCTGGTAACGCGAAATTTGCAAATAAATCACTATCTTCTTGAGTTACTAGACGATAATAGTCGTTTTGCATGAGATCATAGGGAAATTTACGCGGTCTCCACGTTTAACGAGCGTCTGGGGGTCAGTCTAAGCTTCTCAATCCTTGTTGTCTGGAGATTCTTTAATCCCATCACCAAGCGCGTCATGGTGCTTCTTGCAAAAACAAAACGCAACAAAAAGTTGAATGTCTTTACCTGCAATTCAAAGGCAGTTTGGTGAACCCGGAGAGAATGCAACTGCTCGGTAATTATCTTTCTTGTATTCGTTAATTCGTTAGTACAATATTAACCATTCTTATTAGTGTTGCTGAGATATTCCGACACCCCGAGGTATTAGCCCATTTGTATCCTATTTTAGTGGATCCTCTAACCTTTCCGGTTCATTTTCAAGGACATTGATAACAGTGTCTTTTGGCGGACCCGACTTGAAAGAGAAAGATCTGCTATTGATGTACAGCTTAAAGCCAATGTCCAGTCTCAAGTGGAGACAACAACTGTATGTTATCTATCTTCTACCCTTGGGAAATTTGTATATCTAATGTCGCTAAAACCTCCAGTCTGGGCTTGATGCATTACAAAATTCAAAGTTTATTCTCTCCTCTATAAGGGAGGAAATGATCAAGGTATCAAGATATTTCGAGAACTTGAATTAGAATACGTCTAACTAACAACCTTAAAGATCGATCGACTTTGCTACGAGGCCCAAAGTATCGTACAGGAATTTCCTATGATAGAGAAGGTAACGGACGAGTACAAATGAGTTTGCTTTGGTGGCTAAATCTGTTAACAAAGTCAAAAGGTGTCAAGAGTGTATAACAATTTTTCTGGCACAAAAAAGATGGTGGAGGATTTTCAAAAGTTGCCGGGACGTTTGAATAAGATTTATGCATTGATGGATGAAGATGGGCCTCCATCATTTTCGTCAAAGCAACCTAATCTTTTGGTTATTCATTATGAGCTGACTAAACTGCGGGATTTCCGGGATGAAGTCCTTTGCGAAGCTCAAAGGTCTAAAACCGCGGTTGATACCCTAATGAGGGTGAAAGAATATTTGAAGCCTGTTGACGAAGCATTGGATCGACTTGATACAGTCATATTGGATGTGGCCGAAAATTTACTTGAATATATCAGAGACGATAATCGTGGCCTCGTCGTTCGTGTAGCTCGAATAGTCTATACAGAAGAAAAGAGCGATGCAAAGGATAAAGCAGCTGCAGAATTAGCAAATCGAAATCCGAAGATTAAACCGCCCCAACGGCAGCCTCGCCATTATCTGCAAATGTTCCTGTCAGCGATGGAGAACTCTGTGAAATCTCTTTATCAGAATTGCAAAGAGACGTTCTCAGAAGATCCCTTTCAGGTCATAGACAACTTGGACTGGGTCTTTAATGATTTAGCACTCGCTCAGACTGAACTGGTAACATGCACTCCCGAAAAATGGAAAATTTTTGATCGTTTGCTTCATGCTTATCACTGTGAAATGAACGAGTTGCTTAAAGAGATTGTTGCATCAGAGCCTGATGCAGCCACTATATTAAAAATTGTGGACTGGATGAAACTTTACTATGCTACTCTGAAAAAAGAATTCAAGGTTGGCAAAAGTGATCCGAGATTAAAACCCCCCTTAATGGACGGCAAAGCTGACAGACTTGTGGACGATTATCGACAACTTCTAGCTAATAAGCTTGATGAATGGATGGACAATATTGCATCCACTGAAAGTTCTGACTTTGTCGAAAGAAAGATGCCTCCAGAGACTGATCCGGATGATAAATTTGGTATGCAAAGCTCCGTCATTGCTTTTCAAATGATAAATCAACAAATAGAACTGGCTATTGAAAGTGGCCAGGGTAGGGTCTTGGCGGATATCGTAGCGCATATCGTCAAGGTTCTCTGCAACAGGCAAAAGTCGTGGCAGCAAGTCATGGAGAATGAAATTGATAATGTGATAAGATCTCCGGATCTAGTGCCTGGAGGCCTGGAAGAGTACATCATTGCTCTCGCTAACGATCAGATCAGAGGAGCAGATTATTCAGAATCAATGTCCAATAGGATATCGCCTCTAGTATCCAAGAAATACCAAGTCCCAATAGCTGATTCGATAGAGGTCCTTATTGACGGATTTGCTAGTACAGCGAAAGCTTGCGTTTCAGGTCTAATAAGAATTATTATGAATGACCTGAGGGAAGTATCAAAGACTATCTTTACAAAAAGCTGGTATGGCTCGAATGCTGTACGACAAATAGTGGATACTTACAGGGAATACGCTGATGATTGTAAAGCTCATTTAAACGAGTTCTTATTTGAAATCCTAGTTGACGACCTTTTAACGAAGACATTGGTATCCTATCTATCTTGTCTTCGTAACGATAAAGCTGTCCTTGATGATAGAGCTCCTGATCAAATTCATTCAGATGTCGAATTACTTTATGACTTCTTTTCCGGCTATCTTCCCCCAGAAACTATTGAAGAACAGTTCAGGTCCATCGAGCACCTTTTAGGCTTTTTGACGGCGACCTCTACGGAGGATGTTCTGACGGAAGCTAAATCTTTGCAGGATGACTTCTGGGATGCGCCTATACTTTTCATTGAAGATTCGTTGCTGGTACGAACGGATTGGGATTCAAAGCGTGTTAAAGAGACTATGGATGTCCTTAAAACTCAATTTGCAAGACTCTCTGGTCCTGAATTGACAGATGATAAGACACCAACATTTATGTCTGATCTTTATCCTAAATAGTTCTATACTGACCTATTTTTGCTTCATTCGAAGAGATCGGCTCTCATTCTCTACGCATTTTTAGTACAGAGGAGAATGCCTAACATTTGTCTAAGACAAAAGAGTAGCGGCGTATTATGATGCCTGCGTATATCGAGAGGAGTCTCATAAAGCGCACTACCTGTCATTTCAGGTTAGAAGTGGTGGTATACGGGATAAGTATAGGCTCTTTGAAGACCTTTACTTTATTTGTTGTCTACATTGGATAGCAAGCGCTGTTAAGCATGGGAAGACCACAAACGAACATGTAAATTAGGAGTCGCGAACACTACACACACTTGAATAAAATAAAATGCGAAATCCAAGTTATCAAATGAAAGCGTAACCTATAAAATCGAACATCGATAACTATGTACAAATTGTATCATCAGAACGATCCGTGCAGTGGGGCAGTTTTTACGGTTCAGAAACCTCAATAAACGACTAGCGTGCCTATTGGGTCGTTAAAAGTGTGTAGTAGTACTCATTACAATGGCATCACGACGTAAGAGTCAAATCTTTGATAAAAATTCACGTCCCATAAAGATTTATTAGCAAGAAACATTTGGTAGGACCGTTGCTATGCTTGTGGCATTCGTAGACGGCTGGTAAGTGTCAAATAAGACGTTGGAGATGTAGAGTTACGTTTTCGGACGGCCCAGCAACAGACGAGGAGACCTCTAATTTACGACGACTTCACAGAAATGCCGCAATACGTTAACGATACGTTTGACGTGGGATATCCTGTTTATTGCGCCTCTTTCATTTCTGAATCCAGGCTTTTAGTGGGTGGCGGAGGCGGTGAGGGCAATCATGGCATACCCAACAAACTGGTGGGTTTATTTTGACAATTCTAGTAGCAGCCATTCATTCGAACATTGAAAGGAGTTCTTTGATACATCAAGCTAACACCCCAAGCTTAGACTCTTTTTGCTCGAAAGAAACGGCCTGATAAGTCAGAGTCGAAGAAGACCGCCGAGAATGACGCGTCTGCGACAGAGGCGGGGTTTGGCCTGAGCGCCGAGTATGAACTACCAAAGTCATCTGACGCTCCTACTAGTATGAGTAGCTCCCCTGAAAATGTGAGATATGAAATTATATTGTATTTGCAAGTACTGCTGTGAATTATCAATTGATGATTTAATATTAGGGCATTGTCGCTGTTGGAGTAAGCGATGGGCAAGATTTTTCAAAATCTGCCGGAATAAATAAACACCTAAAATTATTTTTGGTGGAACCTGGAAGGTTAGTGCATATAGTCAAGACAGATCTTGGATATATTCTAATCCATGATTCTCTCCAGGATAACCTTGAAAAGTCGTCACGAAGTGTTTAAAGGATCTTCCACAGAAGATGAATATCAGGTATGATCATCGACTGGAATTCTAGATATAATTTTACGACTAACCACTAGAACACAGAAATTTACCGTCTTTTCACCATCGGGCAAACTGCTTTTGGTAGCCTCGGAACGTGAAGTATACATTCTAAATGCCTCAACTTTACAGCCTTTACTAGGACCTATCATCTTTAAAGAGGACATACAAGATGTTTCAATATCAAATGACGATTCACTTTTTGCTTGTGCTACCAAGCATGAGATAACTGTCTTTTCATCGAAGCATGGTGACAAGATAGATAATATTGGCAGTATTAAAGAATCCTTCTTTCGCACCGTACGCTTTACTGAAGGTTCATCCCTACTGGTGGGATCCAATTCTAGCAACCGAAAGAACGGATATATTTATAAAATAACACTGCAAACGCATAAGCTTGAAAAGCTGGCTCTTCCTAAGCATATGCACTCTATACATTCCATGGATTTACAGAAAGACTTTGCTGCCATAGCAGGGTCTGATTGTTCAGTCGCAATAATCCTGGTTTCTAGCCTAAAGGTTCGTTTTGTCTTCAAGCATTTGCATTCCTTTACTATCACGAAGGTCGTCCTCAGCCCCGAAGCCAAATACCTTGCGAGTACTTCCATATCTAATACAGTGAACATATTGCGCATCCCAGATGGATCGTCTAAACAAATGGCAATTGTTTGGACGCTAGTCAGCTTGCTGCTTATTGTCGTTATCGCAGTTTTGATAGAGCTTGTACTGCTTTCCAGGCTTGACCGCACTTTTCTGTTCGGACAGATTGAGCCTCTCCTAAAGCGTGAAATGATTGACGGAAAATTGCATGGAGAGGTTGCAGAGGTCATTCGGTCGCGGGTTGAAAAAGTAGCTAGTCATGTTGCAAGTCGGGTATCTTATGCTAGAGACTGGCAGCGAACAATTTGAGCTTTTCGTGTTTTTTCTTTACGTCCAAGTCATTTCCAAGGATTAAATTTATATTTTCTTTTGTTTCTATGTATTCTATTGCAAGCTAAATTAATTTTGTATATGGTAAAGCATGTGCCTATCTATTCGTAGTATCCATCCTTGGTGAACCAGTAATATATGGGCTTTGACGACAGATAACGCTTTGATAACGCTTTGTCATATACGATGCAGTTTTAACGTATTCGTGTTAGTTCAGTTACCTTCTTCATGCCAAGCATAGGTTGGTACTCCTTTGAGCTGATGCCGTCCGGAAAGGACAGATGAGCTATCGGGCTCGGCTTCTGACAGACTTGACTAAAGAAGTTCTAAGGTGTATCAGATGATTGGATATCACGCAGGACATCACTGAACGGTACTACACGTCTTCGACGAGTCGTTCCTGAAGGCCCTGTTCATGTGTAAGTAGAGACACTGTACTTTAAGTACGTTAAAGATAGAGAATAGAGAAACTATGAATAACAAACACTAAGAACACCACCTCAAACATACTAACTAAGACTATCATCATTCTAATAAATGGAAGACAAAAAGAATTTAAAATAGTTTTAAAAATAAGTTTTAACTTGAGCAATACAATTCACTGTTAGTCGTAGGAGACAAAAATCAAAGAACCGATGTCCTCTCAAGGGGAATTAGGTACTCTTTATATACATTTTTGAACAACACTCATAAAGAGTAGCAAGATAAAATAGGAAAAGAAAAAAATCATCATGTTGAAAGTGATTGACGGAAAGGGAAAGAAAAATCACCAGAGCGAATATAAGACAATGATGAGACAAAAAAATAGAGAAGAAAAAAAGGGAAAAAAAAAACAATCTCTAGATCAATCATCTTTATAGCTTCTGATTTTAAGTTTAGGCGATATCACCAAGCTTATCAGACTCCGAATAATTTCGTCGTCTATTTTCCAAAGGTCGGCATCACCACTTTAGTAGTCCTCTTTCGTGGTGTTTGTAGTATAAACTGGAGCGTCGCTCAGGTAACCAGGCGCGGACCTGTTTCTTTTAAAATCGATTAATTTGTGAAAACACAAAATCAGAAAGACTGGTAGGGCGCGAGGTAGTGACTATCCAGTGACTATCCAGCAGTAACAACAACAACTTTACGTTGAATATACGATACTTAAATTCTGATATATTTATTAAAAATTGACTAAAGAAAAACACAGATCTACGATCATTTACGGAGCAGCGCGACAATCTTACCTTAATTAACGTTGTTGTTCGAAGTAATTAGTGTCGTTGCTATTATTCTATCTGTAAGATTATCTCTATAATACATAGTATGTGCGTTCGGCAATAAAGCAGTCACAAATAGATGCCAGAAGTAAGACGTTAGGGTAGCGAGCCCAAACAGCCTTAGTGTGCTCCTCATCTCCAACATTCCCCCTCATCTATGAGTGGGTGCCATCGTCAGATCAGCCATGCAATAGTCTTCCCCTGAGCTTCTCGAGAATATGCCTACTGAGCGGTTTAGTCATCTGATCCGCCAGCATCTCTTCTGTAGGCACGTATTTCACAACAATTTGACCATCCAATATTTGATTCCTTATCATATGATACTTTATATCAATGTGTCGCGTTCTCTCATGCTGTGCATGATGTTCTGCTAGACGTTTCGTACTCATATCTTCATAAACTGACGTGGGTGTGGATGTACATCGCCTCTGATGTTGCATCTGCCAGTGCTATGTACTCTGCATTCGTAAAAGACGTAGCCACCCTCGATTGTGATCTTGAGCACCAACTTATCACTCCAATTCCAGACATGACCGAATTCATTCCGACGTAGACTTCCTATTATCTTTGATTCCCGCAAGATCTTCATCACTGTAAACTTCAAGTCTTAGATCCTTGTTTTCCTCAGATCGCCTATAACTCAATGCTAGGTGTTTTGTTGCTATCAGGTATCTAAGTACTCTCTTCGCCGCTTTCCAATGTTTCAAACCAGAAGATTGAGCATATCGACATAGGTCGGAGACTGCCACACTTACTGCGGGAGGTGTGCATCTAAGCAGGTATAAAAGGCTGCCCACCACACTTCTGTAAGCCTTTGTTCTCATTTCCCAGAATTCTTCAGGTGTAATCTCATATCCCTCCAGCCTAGTGTTAGCCTCCATTGCCGTCATTATTGGCTTAGCTGCCTGCATCTTAAATCTCTTCAGCGTATCATTAATGTACTTCGTCTGATTCAGACTTATGCTATCTTCATTTCTTTTTATCTCGATTCCAAGGAAATAGGTCACATGTCCTAAACCCTTCATTTGGAACCTTTTTGATAGCTGACTCTTCATTGTCATCATAAGCTTATCATTACTTGACAGCATAAACATGTCATCAACATAAACAGCAACTATCAGTAGTTCATTCCTTGTCTTTCACAAATAAACTTTTGTCACTTTCGCATTAACTAAGATCTTTGTTCTTTAAGGATTGACCAATGGTGTCATTCAACATTTTCCTGCTTGCTTCAAACCATATATAGCTTTATTCAATTTTAGCGCTTTTTTCTTCTATCTTCGTCTAACCCTTCTGGTATTCTTAGATATACGTCTTCTTCAAGGTCTCCAGCAAGAACATCCGTCTGGTGCATATTGAGCCGAAGTTGAGCTGCAAGGGCAACAAGTATTCTTAAAGCCTCGTATCTAAGTGTTGGGGCGAAAGTCTGAGAATAATCTCTTCCGAATATTTGTGCGCATCCCCGAGCTACTAAACGTGCTTTGTGTCTTTCTAGGGAGCCATCTGCATTTTCCTTCACTTTGAATACCCATCCAGCACTTATTATACTTGTCGCCTGAGATCGATCAACGATCTCCCAGACTTTATACTTCTTCATGTTTTCTAGCTCATCAACAATGGCTTTGGACCAGTTCCCCGAGCTCAGGCTTGACATTGCCTCCTTATAGTTTCTCGGTTCGGTGGGCCCTGGAAATGCATAATCGTCCTCTGAGGAAGTTATAATGAATTTTCTTAACATTTCCTGATGCCTCAGGTTCATAGATTTCTGAACTGTCATATCGTCTTCGCCAGTTACAGATTGCTGCTGGAAATCAGTACTAATTTTGTTAATTTGCATTATTTTATTTAACAGTCTTCTTATTCGACTCGATCGCCGAGGCTCACCAATGCTAATTTTTCTCTTTGTTTTTCTTTTGTTTATATTCTTGCTTTCTGAATCTTTTTGTATTTCATTTCCATCTTGAACTGTTTCAATTCGGATTGTTTGAGCTTGAATAGCAATAGAGACGCAACGCTTTGGATGGGTTGGTTGACATCGTCAACTGACACCATCGGAGTATCCGTTAGGTCTACTCCCTGTGTTCCGGTCATCTTTTTATTCTTTTTGGCAGACCAGCTTCGAAAGTAATCTAACCTGTTGTGGTAGAACACTTCGAGCTGGGGTTTCTGACCTTCAATCCAAGATGACACGGAAACCTGCACTAATCTGAGATAGTTGCCGTCAGAGTAGGAACCTACAATTGCCCCGCACAGTTTAGTGCGAAATTTAGGCAATTCTACCTCTCCAGCAATTGTCTGGAGTTGTAGCTCCAGGTTTTGGAGATAGGCCTTAGACGCGAGAGTGTTAGCAGTTTCTGCCGCGTGGCGGAGAGAACGTACCACCTCGGTCTCTTCCAGGTCAACTGGTACCCGACAGGGGACAAATCCTTGAGGGTAACGGACCATCTCGGGGTGTGCCTTAGTATATTCCAACTTTTCAGTCAGACTGGCGTGTTTGGTCCTTAAATTGAGATGGTCCGTGATGACTTCAAGAATTTGATTCTGGTTAATCATCCCATTGTTGCCTAGGGCCTTAACGAGAGGTTTGGCCAAAGTGTTGGCCGTCTCCCGGATAAGGTCTGTTTGACTCTGCTTAGGCGAGATACCCATTGCGAGGTCTTTTTGGTTAGTAGCGTAAGTATTTAATAAAGACAGACCTTCAAACCCCGGGCGTTCACCAGGGGGCTGCAATTCTGTAAAGTACCGTAGATTGCATCTTTTTCTTTAGGATTAAGTTCTTCTGTTCCTTCCTCCTGACACAAAGGTGCTGCGTGTTGAGAACTAGGCAAGACGCGCTCGGTACGGTCTCGATTAGACACAATTGAACGAACATTTGACAACGGAGACTCGTGAATCAGATAACGATTCGTCAATGTAAGATCTAATAGTGTCCAGTCCTCACAGAAAACAACACTCCGCGGCGTGAATATACGTAGGCTAGCCAAATCCAAAAGTGTATACCCTTTCCGTTCTTGGCAGAGGCCCAGCAAACAGCAGCGGATTGAACGGGGAGCCCAAGTTTCCCCAGGATGCTCATGATCTGCCTTATGCGCGTGGGGGTGACGCATCCAAAAGCTCTAAGTGATGACAAATCAGGTAGGTGCCCATAGTGTAACTCATAGGGAGTTTTGCCTCCGATTGCACGACTAGGGCTTCGATTTCTTAGAAATGTAGCTTGATGAGCTGCATATGGCCAAAATTGATGTGGCAAATATGTGCTCAATATTAGAGTTCTAACGGATTCTTTTAGTGTTCTGTTGGCTCTCTCGGCCACGCCATTTTGTTGAGGCGTATATGGAACTTTTTTGGTATGCACGATCCCTCTAGATCTGCAAAAGTCTTGTAATTGTCCATTTATGAATTCACCTCCATTATCACTTTGAAGTCTTGAACAGTTGTAACCAAATTGGTTGGCAGAAGTACTCATATGATTAATGAGGTATTGAGTACCTTGCTTTTCACTTGTAAGATGATATACTGAAAATAATCGTGAATGGTCATCAACCATAATTAAGTAATATTTGAAATTTGTCTGTTGGTAATTAAAGGGACCAGCAAGATCAGCATGAATGTATGGTATTTGCAGATTTGGGGAACGGCAGGTTATGCGACTTACTCATTGCGCAAGAATCGCAAGCAGATTTGGTAGGATCAGCAATCTCGAAGCCTAACGCCCGTTTCTGTAATGCCATAACATCGTCTGAATTCAGGTATCCGAGACGTCGGTGCCAGAGATCAAGTGTGTTCTCTCTTTTGATAGGGTTTATCATTTGTCCTCTAGGCAGCACTGGTGTACACACAATATAGTCACCTGCCGGGCCATATGGACCTTCTGCAATACATCGCTCATTATGTTTAATGTAGTACCCACTTGGGCTTATACTTAGTTCATGCTGTCTTTTCAATATCGAGCCAGACAAGATATTCCGACCAACATTCGGCTGATATAATGTACCGCAAATTAATAATAATTTTCTTGGTTTGATTCACAGGATCAGGGACCAGCTGTTTCGGTGTACTATAACCAAAAGTATATGCAACATTATTTCGTCTTGAATATAGTAATTTCTCGGGCGGGTCTAAGAGACGAAAATCATGAAGTAGTTCACGAGACGGAGTGACATGAGTCTGAGCACCAGAATCAATTAGAAACTTGGCAATATTCAGCTCTCCCGTTCGTATATCTATATTGTACTCCACAGAAACCTCGCTGCCAGAGTGGACTTTGTTGACATTGAAGATCACGGTATACTCGCTGATGGTTTTATTTGACATTTTTGTTGTTTTTGTTTTGATGTTAGCTTTCGAATTTTGATATGTTCGAGGACTTGGTTTTGACTTTCGGCTTTTAGAATTTAGATTTTTTAGGTAACGGTAGATTTTATGCTTATCATACTTAGACTTTTGCATGCGGCTTGATTATTTTGTGAATGTGACGCGTTTATGGGTGAATTTAGGGTTCCAGGTTCTCGGTATGGGACGCGCGCAAGAGTTGTTTCGAGCAAGTTTCGATAGTTGGGTCTGTGGGGTAATACTGTTGAGAATTTGAGTTGGGATCAGACATGATTTTATTAGAGTAGAGCTTGGAGAATGTTACTGGAGAGTGTATTGAATTAATTAAACTTGTATTTTATTTTACATGACTTGATAGCTTTATTTATAATAATTAAAATCTATATAAAACCAATAACACAGAAAACCACAACACTGTTCTTATCTCGGAACAGGATCCCG
>JAJMFC010000025.1:0-55239 GCA_030574475.1 Trigonopsis californica
AACCAACCTCCGCAAGACCAACCAGCAGCATACCAATGAGCTTCTACACTGCGGAAATTCTTTATTAAAAATGTCTTGATGTCCCATCTCATATCTCTTGGGACTAAATAAAGCTAGTGCGGCTTAGCGATTTAAAAATATATACGCTGTTCACAATTTCATTGCATATCTACAAACAACAAGAAACCATGTCGGAACCGATAAATGCAAATCCGACCGTTTTAGAGATTAGTGATTTACCTACTCGGAGAGTAGATCAAAGTAAAGAGACTAATTTTAAAGAAAATAATGGAATAAGTGATTGGGGTCGAATTGCTGGTGGTAATAGTGGCAATATCTTCAATATTGACGATAATGATGATGAATATTATAGTTTAATATCGCGAGCTACATCTCCGGGATTAATTTCAGATTCTTCAAGTAATAGTGATGATGATGATGATAATCGAGATATAATTGACCCACAAGAGATATATGATTTAATATCAACAATATCTGATCCTGAACATCCACTTACCCTTGGTCAATTGGCAGTTGTTCAGCTTAATGATATACGTGTTAAAGATAATAATAATAGCAAGAATAATTTACTATCTTATGTTTATGTTGATATTACTCCAACAATAACACATTGTTCATTGGCAACATTAATCGGGCTTGGAATTAGAGTTCGTCTTGAAAGATCATTATCACCAAGATTTAGAATTCAAATTAATGTAAAGCAAGGAACTCATCAATCACAAGATCAAGTCAATAGGCAGTTAAATGATAAAGAACGTGTTGCTGCTGCATGTGAAAATCAACAGCTTGTTGGTGTTATTGAAAATATGCTTGCAACTTGTAAATAAAATAAAATAAAATAAAATAAATAATAATGTAATCTAATGTACAGAAAAGAATGAAAACACTTTTTAGCCATTTAATAAACCGCTCTCATTTAATGAAGAAATTAAACTCTCATCTAAATATTTTCGAACTGTTGGTTCATCAGATAATCCCTTTCTTCTTCTCGTTTTTAATACAAAATCACGTGCTAATCCTGGCATTGATGATGATTCTAATGGTTTAATCTTTATTGATTTATCCAATGGATCACCTGGTACAATTTGCCATTTTTCAAAAACTAATAAACACATTGCTTTACCACCTGTTGCAACACGTAAATCAGTTTCAAACCCAAATGAATCAATTACTGGAATTAATCCATGAACTGAATATAATGGTGTACCTCCGATTGGTGCATCATGTATAACATATCCACGTCGCCTTGATAATATCGTATATAAAATTGATACTGATTCTGATGATCCAATTACATGACATCCATAAACTGGTTCCATAAGTCTTGGAGCTGCCATTAAAAAACTTGAATAACATGCTCGTCTTACTGTAGGTATAATTTGTCCTCCACCACGCTGGATAGGTTCAGATGATATTTCAGCATCTGTAAGCTTAAATCGACAATTTCGAATAGGTTCTTCACATAATGGTCCCTCTCTAACTGCCCATTGGAACCCTTGCCTAATTGACTCTCTTATACTACTCAAGAACTTTTTATCAACCTCAGATGGTAATGTATCATCTTGCAAAATATTTGGTCCATTATCTTCTGGCCCAAATGCCCAAATAGATCTTGATGCCAAAATATCCCATCCATAATTATCTTGAAAATATTTACCAACTTGACGAATTGGCCATTTGATACTTACTTTTCCATTTTCAATATCTTCTGCAATCCCATCATCAAGTGGTTCAGCAATAATTGTAATCTTATTCTTTTTATTTGGCGTCTCTGCATAACATTTGATACTACTCGTTTCCACAACAGTTTCTGAAAATCTTGTAACTGGATCTGATACTTTAATCTCCATCTCGGAATATAATCTTCTCAAATCATGCAATAGACAATCCATATACAGCTCTCCTGTACCCAATATAATGTGCTCTCCAGATTCTTCCACCTTGGTTTGCACTAATGGATACGTCTTGTTGATTTTCCGTAACCCCTCCAACATCTTTGGTAATTCCGATGGATTGAACGGTTCAACCGCTACTTTAAACACACTTTCAGTGAAATGTTTGATTGGTCGGAATATGTACACATCTTCATCTTCATCAAGCTTGGATGGTAAAATAGTTGCTGTCTTTACAATTACTGTATCGATGCCTCCAATTAGTGCCCAATTACCTGCTGGAATACCATCAATCGGTATCTTATACCGAGATTCATAAATCCAAACATTATTCACAGTCGCAACCATCATATCTTCTTCATCATCCAATGAATAATTCTCTCCAAGTACACGAACCTCTTGTCCCTGCCTTAATGTTCCACTAAGTACTCGACCGAATGAATAAAATTCTGATGCATCACTAGAACTGTAAATCTTGGTCACTTGTACAACCGTAGGGCCCTGTTGATTACATTCAACCAAACTTTTCACCACACTACCATCGGTCATTGGACCAGTGTATGTTGTTTGTATCTTCTTAGCAGCATTCTCTACAGGAGATGCAGTATGCTCAACAATCATATCAATTAATCCCGTAGCTCTTCCAAAAAATGCTTCACAAATGACTTTGAGTAGAGGTTTCGAATCCATTTTAAAAACTGCTGGTTTCAGTCGAATCCCTAATTTCCCCAATATCAATTTTAATGAATCGGCATCCTCCCCAACCGAATAAGCATATATCTTATATAATGGTTCCAATACAAAATGCACAAAACTTCTTGGACTACCAGTTTCTAAACCTTTGCGAATAAATTTCCGTTCTTCCTTGTTAAAGTATATATCTCCCCATAATCTGGCAGCAAAATCTTTAGAACTAATACTCGGGAACGTATTCCGGTATATAGCAGCAAATGATTCTAATGTAAAGCACCATCCATAAGATGCAGATGCAAAACTCACATTGCCTAATTCCGGTGATAACCTCAAATCAGTTCTACCAGGAGCTGCTTCTGATATTACCTTATTGACTTGCTCAATACAGTATCTTATTTTGATGTAGGCATCTCCAGGTGGCATCTTTAAATCAAGTATTAACCGATCAATCTTGTTGACAACAAGTGAAATTGGTAGTTCTTCAGCAATACAGTGATGAATAATTTGTTCAGTATTTATCCGAACACCCTCGATAACATCTACAACCAACACTGCCCCATCTGCAAGTCTTAGACCGCAGGCAACTTCATCCACAAAATTTACATGGCCAGGGGTATCGATTATATTCAAAAGATGAGATTTACCCTTTGTCGTTTCAAGAACGAGCGTCATGGGTGAAGACTTTATACTAATTCCACGATCTCGCTCAAGGATATGGGTATCTGTGTATCTCAGTTGCTCATCAAGTCGTTTCCCAGATAATTGTCGAATATCGTGAGTCTCACTAACTAGGATATCCATAATTGCAGTTTTGCCATGTCCCAGATGTCCAACTAATGCCACATTTCGAATTTGATCCGGGAAACTCATCATGTCAACCATAAATTCCCTTGAAAAATTGACTTCTGGCAGATTGGCCTCCTCAACGGCAAATTTCTTTATTTTGATTGGCTCTATTATCGGCTTAGATAATGGCTGAGTATCCTCTTCTTGTACAAGTGTTTCGACCTCTCGTCCAAATACCTCCTCGGCTGAAGGGTAGTATTGCTTGTCCTCATGAAGAACAATTGTGTTCCTCACTGGCTCTTCTGCATATGTCTCTGTCAGTAAAAATGCTCTCCTATCTGTAAAATCAATCAAGACAACAAACCATCTATTTGCATCAATTCATTTCCTTGTATCTCCGGCTCTTCTTGCATCTCCTGATCCTCTTCCTGCTCCCCGTAGCCACCAGCCTCTTGACCGATTTCAGATTCAGCATCAGAGTCTTGCTCATCTCCGATGAAATTTCCAAACCTATCCAATATAGTTAGCCCAGTCCAGATTCACCAATTCAACTCTTGCGTAAAAACTTACTCATCGTATAGACTCTCGTCCATCCTGAATCAAATAACTCCTTCTTTGTATAGAGACTTGTCGACCTAAAAATCTGGTAGTCAGCCAAATCTGTTGGGATGCAGCGTCCCGCCGAAAATGGAAGTTACCCTGTCGTAGGTTTTCGCCCGAGGAAAATGCTCAGACGATAAAAGACAAGATAGTCTTCTCCTTTCTCCCTCCGAGACATATCCTCGGGATTAATATTAGGGATCACAATATCAGGGATTTAAGCTGACTTCAATTGATTAATACCATTTGTCTTAATAAACATGTCGTCGTCTCAGTCTGTGTATATTGTATCTGCTGCTCGAACCCCTATTGGGAACTTTCAAGGGTCATTGGCAGCATTAAATGCCGTTGATCTCGGTAGTCATGCAGTTAAAGCTGCATTGAAGAAAGTTCCTCAAATTAAGCCCGAGGACATTGAAGAACTGTTCTTTGGTAATGTGTTACAGGCCAATGTTGGTCAGGCTCCTGCTAGACAGGTTGCTCTCAAGGCTGGGCTTAGTAAGCATACCGTTGATACAACAGTAAATAAAGTATGCGCATCTGGACTCAAATCCATCATCCTTGGTGCCCAGACGATTCTCACCGGTCATGCTGATCTTGTTGTTGCTGGCGGAATGGAATCAATGACTAACGCTCCTTATTATGTACCATCTGCACGAGGAGGTGCTCGATATGGTGATACGGTTATGGTAGATGGTCTTCAACGAGATGGTTTGTTTGATGCCTACGATTCTAAACCCATGGGCAACCATGCTGAGTTGTGTGCAAAGACGCATTCAATCACTAGGGAGCATCAAGATGATTTTGCAATTCAAAGTTACAAGAAGGCTCAGGAAGCCCATAAAAATGGTAAATTTGACAAGGAAATTGCTCCAATTGAGATCCCTGGACGCAGAGGCAAGCCTAGTACGACTGTCTCCGTCGACGAGGAGATATCCAAATTGGATGAGGCAAGACTGCGATCTGCTCGAACTGTCTTTCAAGCAGAGAATGGAACTGTGACTGCTGCAAATGCCTCACCAATTAATGATGGTGCAGCTGCAGTTATTTTAGCTTCTGAAGCAGCAATCCAAAAATATGGTCTTAAACCTCTTGCCAAGATTCGAGGTTGGGCAGATGCTGCAGATGTTCCTGAAAGATTTACTACTGCACCTTCTCTTGCAATTCCTAAAGCTCTCAAATATGCTAATGTTGACAAGAATCAAGTAGACTTTTTTGAATTGAATGAGGCTTTTAGTGTTGTTGGCTGCGCTAATATTAAACTCCTCGGTTTGGATCCAGCAAAAGTTAATGTATATGGTGGTGCTGTTGCTTTGGGTCATCCTCTTGGATGTAGTGGTGCACGTATCGTTGTCACTCTTATTTCTGTACTTTATGGTGAAGATGGAAAAATCGGTGCTGCTGGTATTTGCAACGGAGGTGGCGGCGCTAGTGCCATTGTAATTGAGAAGACTGGCTCTTCAGGAAAACTATAATCTACTTATATATATATATGCCTATAGAAGAAAAGAAAAAAGAAATAACTTTTCATGTATTAAAAAAAACTAAATAGTTACAAAAATGCATATGGAAAATGTTCCTTCATTTCTTTGATTTTTTCTTGCTCTTTTGCTTTTTGACATTATCCATTTCTTGCTGATAAATATCTTCCGCGGTCTCAGTCGGTTTACGTTTCTTTTCTGATCGAACACTAACAAGTCCATTCTTTGGGATATCAACCTTTTTCCACTCGCTATCATCTCCACCAATAGCATACTTTCCCATGTCAAGAGAATTTATCAATTCTCTTTGCTTCTCACGGATAGCTTTAAGTGCTTCATCGGCTCCCTCTTCCAATTCATCATCGAGCGCCTGGTCAACAGGATTGAATTCCACAAGATCATCTTGTTCTGCTTCTACCATCTCAATTGCTCCCGCCTTGACTGCTTCTTGATCAGCTGGAAGAGATTCTTCAAAAGCCCGAGTTATAACATCTCGGAAACTACTTGAGAATTTCCGAATCGCTTTTGCAAACATGGCCATCACTTGATTGTTGGGTAGATTGATCTCCTTTGATATTTCGTCCAATGATTTATGTTGAAGTCCAATTCCTAATAGAATGGAACTTTGAATTGCCGAAAGTTGTACCAAGTCATCCACGCGGCCAGAGAAATAAAGAAATCCCAGCTGTGGTAGAAGATCAATAATCGCATGGTGATCTAAAAGGTTGTTGGCATATGACTCTAACCGTTTAAGATCATATGGAGTAAAGTACTCATCAACGTCTTCTCTCCGGCTAATTTTTTTGACGTGCTCAGAACCAAACTGCTTCGTTGCTTGCTGGGAAGCTTCTAAAACGCTCAAACCTTGTACAATCGGGAATGATCTAAATGAGTAGGAAAGGAGCTGTTGGAATCTTTTGTGGAAATCTTGCGAAAATTCTCCAATCCATGCATTCTCTCTTCCAGCAAGAGTTTTCAACAAGACTGATGTATATTCACCAGTAAGCTCATTAGCAGTTTGTCTAATATAAACAGGAGTGTACCCAGATCGTTTCCAAAATTTAAATAATTGTTGCGTCAATCCAAATGAGACACCCATATAATGAAGATAATGAGGATTCTTCTCTTGCAAGTTTAACAATAACGGGGGCATAGATTTCGTATCTCGAATTTTAATATCAGACATGAGATTTGAATTCTCAATTTCTTGATCCGTAACTCTTGTGATTTGATCTTCTTCACTTGCTAATCCATTTTCATTTAAATCAGTAAATTTACCTTCAAAATAATCCTGAAGCAGCTCTAATGCTCTCGATCCGTAGCCTCTATCCATAAAATCTGGATGAGTTGCAATTCTCACAACTCGTGCTCCTGATAAGGTTGCAAATTCATTGTCCAAAAACTGATTGGTGACAAGCCAAGGTATCAGGTCACCAGATGGTCGCTCCCCTCTACTAAGACTGTTTGCAACAGATTGCTTGGATATTTCACCTTCAAGTGCCAATTGGACAACACAGAGAGGCTCTGGTAATCTCGGATCATTATCGTCGATTGGCGGTAAAAGCACGTATAATTGATGAGCAGGTGCATCAGATAATAGTTGCAGGTCATTCGGAGAATTTTTATAGTGACTAGCAACGTAAAGAGCCATCATCCGATGTAAGAATGCCTCGGAAACTGGATGATACGAGAATAATGTATCACGATTCACATAATATAATTGGCACCTTGAAGGGTGAGGACTACCTTTTGGAAATTTGTTTCTACCCACTGTTGCGTCCAGACATAGAAGTTTGTTGAGCCAGTGTTCCACAGGGTCACCAGGTGCATATCTTATAGGCTCTTCCAAAGTAATTTCTCGCAGTACCCGGCCTCCCACCGCAGCAATCGTTTCGTGAGATGGTTTACCAGATCGGTTAACAACTGCCTCCTTATGATTTGCTAATGGATCAGCAGCCTTTACAATACGTGACTGCTCCCGGAGCTGTTGAATAAGCTTGAGAGAAAGGGATCTTCCAGTTCCTTCGTATCCATTTATTGTGGAAGCCATAAACACCAGGTACGGGCCCATAAGTTTCTTAACAAGAGGAAGTGGGATAGCAGCAGCCTCATCAATCACAACAAGTTCTGCTTGACCCAATACATGAGCATCTGTAGGTTGAATGTACTGAATAGTCTGTCTGTGATTTCTAAACACATTGACACGAACAATGGCCTTGTTAAACTCGGGATTTAGAGATTGAATAATATCATAATCCAAATGTTCTTCGTATGCTAAGGCATCAAACCCTTTGAATATAAACTCAAACAATGTTTTCAAATTTTCCGGACTCGGAGAACTAATAAAGATATTGGAATAACCATGCGCAATGGCGGCAGCAATAGCTATTCCCAAAGCAGCAGATTTTCCACGACCACGCGAAGCTGTTAGAGTTACCGTACTTCTTAGGCTCTTCTCGGCAATAGCATCGATAAATGTCAAGACAGCTTTCGCTTGGTCTACCGTCTTAGTAACCCCCACAAGGGAGCCTGCTGGCTGTACTTCTTCAAGATTTTGCTTGATCTGAATAAGCTCTTTTCTCTTTAAATGTTCGGCATGTATTTTACGCTCTTCCTTGGCATTCTCGTCATCATCTTCCGATTCGTGCTCATCGTCGTCTTCGTCGTCGTCACCGCGAGCAGGAGGTAATGCCTTGACGTTTCTAGCCCCCGAGATTGGGAGAACATTTAACTCATCGTCTACTACGAGACAGTTTCGACAATCACTCAGCGATAGGAGGAACCGCTCGTTGAATCTAGAGACGACATCATTGTGTGACTCGGTTCTATATCGAGAATGAATATCCATACTCATAGTGTAGAGCTGCTTTAAGCTTTTCATAGTTTTGAGCAAGAGAACGACAACTCCACCTCCTTCAACTGTTTCTATTGTTCTAGCAAGTAAATTCGGAGTCACGCCCTCAAAATCTTGTAAAATGCACATGCCATATGTATTCCCTAGAATATTCTCTGTCTCTTTGTAGTAGACATAGCGGATATTATTCAAAGTTATAAAAAGCTCAAATGGATCTTCTGAATTGGGTTCTCTGATCCCTCGCTTGATATCCTTTTTTATTTTCTGTTCTCGTTTCTTTCGATGACTATGTAGTATTGTTAATATCGTGGTGTCAATGATTCAAAAGTTTTCTTCTTCTCACCTGGTAAAACCGAGTAATTTTTTTTTGTAAGCCCATAAGACTGACTTATTCAGTTTAAGGTCCGAAGAAGACATAAGATAATGGATATTGGGCAACTGTTCTCGAGCCTTGTCTCCAACAAGGATGAACAAACTTCTCTCTTTGGTCTAGATGAAAAAACCGATTATAAGCATTTAAAACACTTGAAAAACTTAAGAATAATCATGATTTACCTGTATTCCATTGCGTATGAGCCCTGGAATCCGTGAATCAATGGCCTTCTTGCCCATTTTCTTGATCTGAATCACTCCTCAAAATTACTTGCACCGGGGACGTTTTCTCTAGCTTTTTTTTTTTTTTATTTTTTTTTTTTTTGGGAAATTGGGATGTTGAATTGGGACTTTTCATCGATGACCAGACCGAAAGGAGCTTTTGCTCATCGACATATTGCATCTTAACAACAGCCTTTGATTCTTTTATGTTAATGGGTCGCGCTGGTTATAGTATAGCATCAGTAAAGAAATGTACTTCTCTGTCATGCTTGTTTGTCGTGCTTTATGAGTCACTTTTTTGGTTCTCTAAACGGCGCTTTATAGCACTGGCGTGTGTACTCTCATTTACTCAAATTTCGAGAAGGGTAAGGTTTTATGGCTTGAATGCTTGAATAGACTGTTATCGCCGTGATGTGCTGAAGGCAGAGATGTTAGTGTAATTGAGTGGTAAAGGCGTAAATTAGATAGCTCACTGATTTCAAAACACCCGCGACAGTAGAGAAAGCTATCGTCCTGATCCTTTCGGCAATCTAAGCATAGAAGATCGACATCCTTTCCGCACATACCTAAGAGGAAGAAGTTAACAAACCTAGATCTTTTATTTGACTCATAAAATAACATACTGCAGCCTTCCTCTGCGAGACTCTTCAAAGCATCTTTAGCTCGATTTCTCCTGCTTAATGTCTCGGGATCTTCTGAAGGTACAGAAGGTAGGCTGAGAGAATTGATCCCCGAGGTTTCTCTTTCTAATTGTACTTTTGTGTTCCGCATAGAAGCTTCCGAGCTATCTGTAGAGTTGCCTGAATTGTCATAGACGTCGTCTTCAGATGTATTCTCAGTTGCTTCTACCTTCGACTCAGTACCGGGATATTTCTCCTCGAGCCGTACAGCATCTTGTGCCATAATAAGAATCTTCTGTACTTCATCCTCATCGTCCAGAGCTGGTAGATCCTATTGTAGCACACCATAATCAGACAATGAAAGAAATTAAACAGATAACAGAGTATGTAGTTGTAGTACTTGAGATCCTACCTCGTGTAATGCACTATCATCCACCGCTTCAACATTTTGGTTGCTCAAAGACTGAAAGCGGTTGAACAAGTCATTATCTTCTGATATAACATCGGCGTTGCTCCCTTCTATAGTGATATCCTTTGAGTATGGCACAGTAGATGATTGTGTCCTGCTTTTCTTTCCGCCACTTGAAACGGTCAGATTAATACTGAAACTGTATCAGTCTCATAGGAGAATTATCTTACAATTTAAGTTTGGAAAATCTAGCGGCCAGGTCGTCGTTGGTCATTTCTCGGTGAATAACAGGGCGTTGGCCGAAGTATTAAGTGTAAGTACAACAGATATAAGGAAAAATTAAGGGATCTTTAGAAAGCCAAAACCTCATGGTTTCAGAATTGAACATAAAAAATACAGCTGCAGTCATCTTGATAGTCTTGAATTCTTATTTTATTCTATTAAAACGTTATCTATTAATTGTTGCTAAGAACGGCTGTGAAATTTTTAAAGAAATGAATAGATTAATAAAAAAATAAATAAAAGGAAAACAGATCAGCCAGCGATATAATAAGAGCTCATAAAAATATGCAATCTATGTGGACTCATTCTTACAGTCAACAGCGTCTACTGGAGTTCCTAACACACTCAAGGCTCGTTCTACAGCTGCAACACACGAGGAAACCTCTTGCTTCGTATGTGATAATTGCACTTCCTTCGAGTCAATCCAATTCAAGCTCTCATTTAATCTGCGCGTAGATAACAGGTCATCAATGTGTACATCAACCATGTATGCGCGCCAACACCACTTACCTTTTCACCCCTCTCAGGTTGTCAAGTTTTGAAGCCGCATGAGCCCAAAGCTGTGTCTTTTGGCTCAAATCTTTCAGGGCTTTATAGATTACCCTTTGTTCTTCTTGAATGGACATCATAGTCCCTTTATACTCCTGTAGAATATGAGCCCTGTCGAGCCTGCCGCTATTCATAACAGGCGTAGGCATAGAGAGCTGGTCGCCATTCTGACTGCTGTCGGGTATCTTTGGGGTAACCGTCTTTGAACCGTCAAAGGTATTCAACTCTGTAAATGGGTATTCCTTGACGTTAGGATCAAGGCATTCGGTGGGTATCAATTGTGAGCTTTGACCATTGTTCTCTGACGCCTCGGCGTTTCTGAGCATCTCATCCATGTATCCTTGTCTTACGGCTTTGTGAGGACTCTATTATAGAAGGTCCGACCCAAGATGGAGTTTCAGAACGAGAAACATAGCCGTGTTGGCGTTTACTCCCAACTATTCCACCATACCTCCCAGGATACCTGAACGGCGGGCTCGATGATGGCATTGGCAACCTTCTCCATCGAATGAAGCAGTCTAAAACCGTTATTGGCATGGTATCATCTCGACTTGCATGTGGATAAGTTATTCAGTGTTAATTGATCAATGTTACACTGTCAAGTGTGCAGGAAGGAAAAGCCACTGATATGTCCTGCATGCTGCATGGCTAGGACCCTCGAAAAGCGTCTTGCTTATCTGAATCTGAAGCTTACAACTCGACAATTATCTGATACCCTCTCTGATCTCTGTACCCAGAAGCACGTTTATCGTATTAAGCAAGCTCAGAATCTGACAGCTCATCATAGCCGTCGACTGCAAAACATCAAAGAGCTCTGTATTGAAGCAGAGGAATCTACCGCTTCAAGTGAGTTTGCTCTATCTTTATTACAATAGTGTACGGTATTAAACTGTTGCTAACTTTCCCTGCTCTATTCAGAGAGAACCGACATTCAGAATTTACGCGACAGTATAAAACATAGAAGGGAAGCTCTGCAATCTGCCAAAGTCGCCCAGGAGGATGTTTCGGCGTGGCGAATAAAGCTCCTCAAAGAGATGCAGGAATATAAAGAAGAAATCCCATCCTTGGAAGCAATGACGCGGAAAATAGGATTTAGGCTAGCATGCGAGGCAGCTGTGATTACATGTCTCAGATTTCGAAGAGTGCATTGGCCAGCACGGGGGGCTTCTGGATCAGCTAGCCCAAAGGCGGTTGAAACACGCGAAATAATTACAATCGGCGGAATTCGCGTCCCTGATATGTCTGAGTTTACTCAATTTAATCGTCGAATGATTAATGCTGTCTTGGAGAGAGTTATCTTCTTACTATGTCTTATGACTGACTATATCTCTGTTCGCCTTCCTCATAAATTATATCTCCCCAATCCAGCTAATCCAAGACCCGGAATATTTGACTCTGATCTTGATGAGAGAATAGATCTTATGATTGGTAGCAGCCACGATAGGAAGCATGGACAGATGTCTAAAATTTCAAGGTTTGGAAGGGGCATATTGATTGAAAGAAGCAGAAAAGTGCCACATAAGAGCGATCCTACCCAAGGCAAATCTAATAGGGCTGAAAATGTTACCGCAGGATTGTCTCCGATTCAGTACAGATCAGGAGTGCCTTCCTCCGAGGATTCACCACGTATGCAGTCCACAGGCGACCAAGCAAAAAGAACTGAGCTGTCTTCTTCGCCTGTTCATAAGAAAGACCGAACAGCCCCTTCTACTAGCCCGAAAGGCAAAGAGTCCCGAGAACGCACGGATCATGGGAGGCATGGTAACGATGCTGATAAACGCCTTGCCTCACGTCGTCATTCAAAGACGCGTGTTTTGCAACCTCTACCCGCCGAAGCTGCTGCTGCTGTAATGAGAGCAGCAAGTTCTGGATCCAAGGGAGAGTATGATGGACTTGACAATCCGGAAATAGCATCGGGGGCTATAAAGAGCGTTCCCCATTCACCTCTCAGTAAAGCGGAAGTAACAGGTACATTACGCCAATACGGCTCTTCGAATGTCTCAGCTCCCGAATCCTCATCATCCAAGCACTCAAGCAGTGAGAAGAATGGCAGGCTTATAGAAGGCTTAGCTTTGCTTGCAATGGACGTTGCAAGACTAAGTCAGATATTCGGAATCGAGATAACCAGAAAGAATTTTCTAGATATCGGGTTATTGCTGTACATGGGGGTTAAAAAGATAAGTACTCTAGGGCATAACAAGGATGAGAACATCCAATTCAATAATAAAGATGTGAAGGATAACAGGAAAAAGCAATCTGAAAATAATGACAGTAATGAGGATTTCCCCGAGGATGAATGGTACGATTGGGCCGTGTCACAGCTCCGTACATCAATTGAGCGCGACGAATGGTCTATGGTGGAAAGAGAAGATTGGACGTGAAGTGGTAAATTTGTAACTGTACATAAAGGGAACGGCGTTTAATGCGAGTATAATTTTTATTTTTAGGTTCTTTTTTATTTTTATTTTTATTTTGTTTGCTTTCGCTTGCCTTTTTATTTCTTGCTATTTTGGGCGACGTTGTAAAGAGCATTAAAGGTTATGGTGGTTACCCCTGCGGTATCATAAGAAAAGAAAAGAAAAAATGGGGCATTTTTCCTCCCTGCGCAAACGCGTCGTGCCACTTGGCGCCAACCCGTGATCACTCAACCAGTTGCAACCTGCAGCAATTTCACAATGATCGTCCGGTACTTTATATAGCCTTTTTTACTATTAATACAAAATACTTTAATTTATGTGTACAGGTAATTAGAGTTGCAGGTGTACGCGCTTGAATCAAATTATACTGTTCTGTAATTAAAAAACGCCAGGGGTATAATTTGACACATTTACGGCTGAAGCATTATCTTTGTTGCTCTTGGCGTAATAGGCCTGAATATTTATGAAATGAATTTTAATAACTTCGGTCAGCCTTAATTCCAGAGTATGCATCAATAAAAAATACTACTCATACGGCGAGGTGATAAATAGAAAGAATTTAATATTCAAAGAAACGTAAAGAACTGGTTGACATGGGTGATTATTAATTTAAAATTGGATACTGACTATACCATGTGAACTTTTGAATTATCCAAACGCAGTTTTAAAGTTGTTTTTGTGCATATCTATAATTCCACCCTTCTGCCATGTGATTATGTTGGTGTCATCGAAATCATTAATCAGGGCAGATCAGATAGTTTGCCTACCTAACGTGGGGAAGTGTACAAACAATTTTTTATTTGCTCTCTACTTTCAGTTTCTACATTCCACATGGCTTTTTCTCTTAATGCGTCATTTTCGAGATGACTTCTCCACTCTGTTTCCGTTTAAAGTGGGTGCTGTTTAGTAAATAAAGCCGATGACTTTCCTAATTAGGACGTAGTTTAGCCGAAATGGTTGGGAAGAACCTTAAACAGGAAGTCAGGCATCTCAACGTTGTCCTGATCGGTGGCTACACCTTTTAATTAGGAAACGATTGGACAGCGTAACCAATATTGATGTTCAGTCTGTCAAATTCCTCTACTGCATTCGGGCCCCATCGCCTTCATTGCTTCGAACACTTTTATCCACTTTTACTGCGGCAAACGTAGAAATTCAAATGAAAATCCTCCTTTTTCTTGAGATTATATTTCTTATTTTATTAAAATTCCTTCTCATCATTCACGTAGATATCACGTCCCTTACACGCCCGTTCATAGCCAGAATTATCACAATTGATCCATTCTCTCCCCTTCCTCGCTACCTACAGATTGCCCCCGCCACAATTACCAAGTAAAGGAAAAAAAATTTTTTTTTTCCATTGGCCGTGCCAGCAAAAAAAAAAAAAACGTAGTTTGACTTCTAGGGAAGGATTACTGAGTTGTACAGGCGGTAGGCAGGCTCGTTCATGCCTTCATTGTCCGCAAACAAGCTACACACAGACACACACACAGACACACACGGGCGAAAATGACAGTTGGTCACAAACACAGCGAAGAACAATTTCAAACATAACAAAGCTTAGAAAAGAAAAAACCAATTTCACAGTAATAGTCGATCATTACCTCGCTAGATAATTACTACACGGTTAACAAGGAGAGACTACTCTCAAAAAGTTGCTGATACGAGCAACTAGCAATGGAAATGGATATATCTTGATTATTCATATTATTACGAGATGTTGTTGAATCGTTTTCATCTCGTTTATTATAACAAATGCGCTTCCGAAACAACTGAAAAAGCCGAACACTAAGGGTGGCGGGCGATCCAATCTTGTCAAACCAGCCGTAAGCCCACTATTCTTGGTGTAGTTGCTAGCTTATTAGATCCAAATTCGGCCTTACCTATTTTGGTTAGGTATTTACGCGCTTGGTTGCGGCCCAGAAGAAAAAGTTTCCTTACATTGTTTTGTTTATGCAATGATACCAGGGGACGCGCTTACCCGTTTAGGAATGCTATTTTGGCGTCTCTAAACAACGAAAACAAAGTTCTACGCGCTAAATGTCCTTCACCTCCTTCCATCTTATTTGACTACTCCTGTTCTCCTTCCTTCCACATTCTTTTTTTGACCTTTGTTTTCGTTCGGTAATCCTCCGGTTTCACTCTCTTGCCGGAATTACAGTATTCTCACTCAGTCACTCTCTTCATTTGTTTCTGTCGTTTCTCCTGTGCTTGACGCGCCTTCCTTGTGTTACTTTATATCCGGTATTTTTCTTCAATTAGGGATTCCTCGGACAATCAGTAATCTTTTTCTTCTGTCAAACTACTCAAATATCAATCTCTTTTGTGTGAAATTTGCGTCATGACCTTGTCACTCCTTTTCGGCCTTGTGCTCCTGTCAGTCCCCCGTTTCGCATCTGCTGGATGTATCGAGAGTGGTGGAAACTATTATTGCGATGAAATCTCTCAAGTCGTTTACAACAACATTGGTTTTTCAGGATCCTACAACCAGATTACCAACATGGACTCTTCATCTGGAAGTTGCTCTTCTCAATCAAAGAGCTTCTCTGGAAGTCTAGCCCCACTTGATGAAGAAATTTCCCTTCATGTGCGTGGCCCTGTAAAGCTTTCTCATGTTGCCGTATATTATCCTAGCAGCTCAAGCTCTAAGAAGAAGAGAGAAGTTGATACTTCAAGCGAGGAATGCGAGACTCCTATTTTAACTCGTCACGTTCATCACCATCACAAGCGGGAGCCTGAGGTAGTGTACGAATACGTGACTGTAACTATGCAATCATCGGATGGTTCAACTGAGACTTCTGTTACCGCTGTGGAATCACCACAACATACCTCGAGTTCTGGTACAACTAATTGGGGCAGTCAGCAGTCATCTTCATCATCGAAATCTGGTTCTTCCTCTTCACAAGGACAGAATACATGGACCTCTTCTGGCTCAAGTCAAACCTCTTCCTGGGGCCAGAGTCAATCTTCTTCAGGTCACACTTCGTCTTCTACTGGTAGCTATCCTACCAGTGGTTCATCTACCACTTCCTCTGGAGGGTCCTCATCTTGGGGCCAGAGCCAATCTTCTTCAGGTAGCCCTCATACCAGTGGTACGTCGACCTCCTCTGGAACATCGTCATCGTCTACAGGATCATCTTCTTCCTCCGGAAATTGGGCGCGCTCAGGATACTATGAGGCTTCCTCGGGAACCTCTAATGGTCTTACTTTCTTGAACAACCAAGGAGGCAGTGGATCTGGTGTGTGGGATTCTGTTTTTGGAAATTCTTTGTCCTATGCAGCTTCAGATGGAGTCTCGTGTGCTAGTTCCTCACAAGTATTGAGCGATATTACTATCCCCTCCAACGAGGAGATTATCATCTTCAGCGGGAGTAAATGTGGAGAGACCGATTGCGGATACTGCCGACCTGGAACTGTGGCATACCACGGGTTTTCAGGATCAGCCAAGATGTTTATCTTGGAGTTCAGTATGCCGACAGATACCTCCTCATCATACAATTCCGATATGCCAGCAATTTGGTTCCTCAATGCTCAAATACCTCGAACTCTCCAATACGGAAATGCAGACTGCTCTTGCTGGACCACCGGCTGCGGAGAATTTGATGCTTTTGAAATTCTTGATTCAGGCGATAGTCGTCTCACTTCTCATCTTCATACCTGGCAAGGTACCAACAGCCAAAGTGGTGGAGGTGGTACTTCTGATTACTTTCAGCGCCCTACTTCTAGCAGTCTTACAGCTGCAGTTATATTTGACGGGACAAGCATCTCAATTGTTGAAATCGACAGCTTTGATTGGTCCTCATCTGTGAGCTCCAGTACCGTTAGTGGATGGCTGGATTCTCAAACAGGCACTTCCGTTAAGATTGCCAGCTGATGGAAGAAGGCAAATAACTTTTTTTTTACTACTGAATGTTGAAAACGGGTATTACCCACAAGCTGCTAAAGTTTTTTATTATTTTTTAACGCCTTGGTTTTTTATTTTTTTATTTCTTGCCTATTTGATGTTTTATTGTGTTCGGACCTGACTTATTTTTTGCGGCAAAAAGCCTTGTGAGAGGACTCTTTCTTTTTTGGAAACTTGAAACTGGCTTCTACACATTATACCTCAAGGCTTTGAGTACAAAGGAAAAAAGGAGAAAAAGAAAAAGAAAAAAAGAAAAAAAAATTCTTGAAAAATATACCATATCTTTTCTCAAATTTGCTTACGGGCTTCTGTACACTATTTGATTTGGCTTTGATTTTGTTATTTTTTTATTCTAAATTTTGATCTTATATTGTCTTTGGTGTTTGTCTCATTCAGTCTGTTGAATGGGACTGCAAATTCGTTTGTCGTTCGTTTCATATAGCAGTTCAACATAATATTGTGACCCAAACCAAATCTTTGGATTTTCTGCTATTTTTTCTTCTCAAACCTTAAGCGACAGTAAATTTTTTGCTCTTATTTCGTCAATAGTGGCTTTAGGATATCATTTGAAACATTGTCTAGGCTTTTAGGGTTTTATCATTTCTATATCATATGAACTAAAAGTCCACTAAATACACTAAAGATTTAGTGGATTTATCAGATTTGGGAAGTATTTCCCAGTCCAGTGGATAATTTAATCAAAAAGGCAAATAAAATAAAAGAATATATACGCTCCGCCGCACTAGCTCTTATATTTTCTTAAACCCGTTACCAAAGATGGTTGCTGCGCCTGTCAAACTTAATCTTAGTCGAAAAAGAAAAAAAATAAAACCCGCGTCGCTAGCCCTACAACGAAATTATGCCGATATCGAATGAAAAATATAACGGCTCAGGAAAAGATATTTAATGGTTGATAGTCTAGACTTTCTTCTTCGCCAAGTCATTGTCCATCCTTTCTGCAGAAGCGCTATCCAATGGTCCAGCAAGTAGGGGACTAGTGTGGTGTACGTCGTCCGTCGTTTTGGGATTTCGTATGGAAAAGCGAAGTTTAATCTAATCGGTCGGGTCCCCGAACATTTCAAGTGCACTATCGGAAAATGTTTCTAGCGCGAATTCAGCAAACATGCAAAGTCGAGCTACCTGGACTATAGTCAGAATAACAGATAGTGAATGTAAAAAAAAAAATGAAGACTTGCGCTAAACCTATCCTCATTCGTCATGTTCTATAGAAGTATGTGGTTTATATCGAATGATAATCTCTTTACGATTGGTATCATGGTCTTTCGTGGTTAGACTGTCTCGTAATTGAATACTGTATTCTCCGGGACCGTTACCATCGGTTCCTAATACCAAATCTTTCATGACCAATTCTCTAGTCCGCCCTAAGCTTTCGATGGCAGAGACGCGATTCGCTGTCTGATCAAGTAGCTCAAGGTATTCCTTTCGTTTCTCACTGTCTGGTTCATCGTATCCATCTGGATACCCTGCAATCTCTCTGAAGGCCTGCATCATTGCCGCACTATCTGGCCGAACATAAGCCGAGCCAAGATCTCTCTTATTCACTTGTCGATTGGTTCCTTTTACAAAACACTCTGCTGTTCCGTCATCCAAGACATTACTTATAGTGAAAAGGTTCAGGTTGTCATATAGCTGAATAAAGTCCGACCTTGTCATTACCCGCTTCGCCTTCCATAAAGGAATTTGGGGTAAATAATCAATACGATCTTTTCCTTTTTCTCCCTGTCTTTGTTGCTTATCGAGCTTCACAAATTCATTCAGTAGATAATGGGCAGAGACACTGAATTTTCCTTCATTCATTACATCATCATCCATCTCTTCTCCTAGAAGAGGACATTGACTCAGAAACCATGATTTCTCAGTTTCAACTATGGATCTTGCAGCTTGCAACAACGTATTACCGTGTAATTCATGAGCAACATCTGATGCGTCAGGCGCGTCCGCCGGTACGGCATTACTAGCAAGAGAGATGTGCTGAGGCCGGCCTCCAAGCATATCGAATACTTTGTTAGCGACATTGTCAGAAACTGGGATGCCGGTACGCTGCCTGCGCATACTCTTCAAGAGCTTCGTCGCATCGCATCTCTCCAAGTCTCTTACAGAAAGAACGTCCAGACGAGTGGCTTGCCGACGTAGGCGTTCAAATACCCAGTAATCATCTGAACAGAAAATTATAGTTACCAGCTTAGAAGCTGCCAATCTCTCCGCCTTTTGCTGGAGAAGTTCGAGCAGATTCCGGCCGTTGTCATCGTCTCGAAGAAGATGGAGAGATGATATAACAAGAACAAGAGGCTTGCAGTGACCTTCATCTTTTGGACTCCAATTCTGAGTTCTGGTACGACCTCGTCGATGATTTTGATCCGACATGATTAGTGCAACTTGCTCTAGAACATCGAAAGCTCTCTCGATGTCCAATATTGCCGTAGTATCTCTTGGACCTCTGAGACTGAATAGAGATCCAATATAATCTTCATGGTAACTAAAATTAAGAGCTTTTCCAAGTCGAAGTCTGAACACTTCGGGGTCTGCATGTGCATCCATCACTGCACATCTTTGGCCCTTTGTTTTGCGTACTCCTTCAAGGACCATTGACATCTTGCCAGTTCCTTTCTCGCCAATCTTTACAGAGTTGAAATAAATTCTTAGTGCTTCGGGGACTGCCCATTCAGTGAGAGAAAAGATGAAACTTGCTTACCAATAAATAGTATCGTCCGGTCACATCGCCTTTAACAACATCATCTATAAGTGCCTGCTGAGGTCGCTTCACAAAGTCAAAATCTTTGGGATTTGAGCCTTTCTCGGTGCGAGCATGCATGACGAGGTCTAATTCTGGGTCTCCAGGTTCAAATGCCTGAGCCATCTTAGAGAGCATTCGTCGCCTATAAAATATATGATATAGATATCCTGCGCTGGCTAGAATAATAACGCTGACGGCCGTTATGGCAGCCGTCTCTCCGGCTTTGAATGCTATATCCTGCCAAGAGCGAGGGCCATCATATTCCTGGTTCGTTTTTCGAAATCCCTCGTCCTTATATCGCTCCGATGATGCGCTTGTCGGATCAGCCCCATTCTCTTTATTCCTGCCACTATTTTCTTTTACATTGAGAGAAACGTCTTCAGTCCTGTCGCGAGAATTGGGCCAATTGGCCGTTGATGTCGCACTGAACAATCGGGCTCTTGAAGATAGTAGTGATCTCGAAGCATCACCGAGACGTCCGAGTAGATAATCGTGACGCTGTAGTAATTGACTCCCACCCGTGATGCATACGCGTAGGAATGCCATATCTGCAATTTATCATACCGTGACCGTGAAAAAAAAAAATCTTCAGGATATGCCGCGTTACATACTGTTACATCAACTAGTCGAAACGTAATAAAGCAGGCAAAATCACTAAATGCCGAAAAATTTTCCTTTCTTACCTCACAGCAGAAACCTCAATTACGAGAAATGAACGTCAAACCATTTTTACTATTTCTACGTAAACGTCCGGCCTTTTCACCCTTACTCAATGGCGTTGATGTCAACAAATATGGGGTAGCCAAGCGCGCGGCTCAGTCAAGTTACCCTGAATGAACCCTCCGCCCGTCCCGCACCGAGAACTTGCATTTTTTTTCCTTCTCCATACTTCCTGGATCAGAACTTTGACCCTCGGAGACGTCTACTTTTAAAAACGCGAGTAAGCTACAATGGGTCGGAAAGCAAACGGAGGTAAGCGGTGCCGTTGAAAAAGTTTTTTTATTGCTTTGCGTCTTGCTAACTGTGGTTCTAGAGGCCTCTTCCTCGTCATCAAGCGAGCTTGTGGAGAACAATTCGGCGGTTGATCCCTCTACAGATAATCAAGCAGAAGCCACTGAGAGTAGGTAGATGGAAATTGGAGTTCAGAACGCCCATTGTTTCTTATGGTCATTGACAATTTGGAATTAGATAATGTTGAAATGCTCCAATTGACCGTCAAACTCCCGGGTCCTCCGAAGAGCATTAGAGTTGCTGTGAGTCCTTGCGTGCATTTAGTAGCTTGAAGTACCTCAATTTTAACAATCTGACTGAATTCCTATAGGTGTCATCTCAAGAAACTATCAATGATATTAAGCAGTCTATTCTTGAACTGCCTGCTACTTACCACTTTACATGTTTCTCTTTATGGTTCAATGGGGAGAAGCTGGGCGAGTTATCCGAGATACAGTCTATTGAAGGCCTGAGAAATGGGTCTGAACTCATTCTAGAGTCGGATGCTTACACAGAGCGTGAATCTCGATCTCACGTCCTTCGTGTTCGTGACCATCTCGGAATAAAGGAATCTCCATTGGGACTCATATCCGGTTATGAAGCTGGTATCTCCTTATTTCCACACTATGAAGGTGAGTACTATTGTAATCCAATGTTAACTTTTCTATTCTGACGGTTCTAAAGACCTTTCCAAGGACAAAAATGCTCTTGAAGATTTCACAGACAAGGAAAAGAAGCAGGATCTTTCTACATTCTTGCCTCCAACTCCTGATAGCGCCAAGGCTGGTATCAAGGCTCTTGGGTTATCCCCTTGGAATCCACCTCCTCCCCAGCATGCACTTCGTGGAGACTTATTGTACTTGCAGCTAATGACCTTGGAAGGTGAAGTCTACCACTTGACATCCCATACGTCTGGCTTTTTCGTTTCAAATAGTACCGCTCACCGCTTTGATCCATCTCCTCGTACTACTCCCGGGAAGAGCTCTAGCTCTCACTCGCTAATGTCTTTAATCTTCCAAATCTCTCCTCTGGCAAAGCAGGAGTTCGGAAGAAGTCAGGATACTGCCTTGGTGAAGGATCCCCTACTTACTTTTCCGCCATCCAATGCTTTCCTTGCGACTCCTTGGTTAGCAAATGAACCCAAGCCTCCAGTTTCTGATTTTGGTCGGCCTCAGGAGCCTTGTCTAAAATACGGCCAAGACAATGTCGAAGGACTTCGGGATTGGAACGAAGACATACAGACGACATGGGAGATGCCATCTGCAACTATCCCCGAGCGTATTTTGAGAGAACGCTTGCTTCATAAGCTTCATTTCGACTTTGCTCAGGCTTCAGTTAAGGGTGCTGTTCTGATCGCTCGCGGTGAAGTGCCTGCCCTTAATCCTCTCGAACCCGATGATGCTCAAATATTTATGCACAATGGAATTTTCTTCTCCTACGGGTCTGACGGAATTGGAGCCTTTGCTAAAGAAGGAGGCGATGCTGCAGCTCGCGTCGCAGTAGGTAAGGATCTGGTTGGCGTAAGATTCATTGGCCAACTTGATACCTTGGGACTGTCTTCGCTAGCTACAGTCGTTATCGATTACCTAGGTCGTCGTATCGTTGCCCAGTCTCCAGTACCGGGAATTTTCCGGCAGCGGGATGACGGAAACAATCAGGTTGTTTATGGAGGTGTTGACGGTCACGACAAAATAGCTGATTCTGAAGAATTTGCTCCATTGATGGAAAGGGTTGCTGATGCTGCGCATCTAAAGACTCACCCGGTGTGGGATGTTGATGATACACGATATGACTTGCATACCTCTGTTGAAACCAAGGGGCTAGAAGGGACTGATGGAAGGAAGTACATTCTAGACCTTTACAAGTTGTCCCCTCTCGACATCGAATTTCTTGACGCCTTTGGTTCTGGCGACGACGCTTACCCTCATCGTCTTGCTCTTTTGCGCTTGGAGGCTGTGGATGAATGGTGGAAAAGACATATTCGGGCCTACATCAAATCTGAACAAGAGCGAAAGAGCAAAGAGAGCGGGAATGGAGGCGAAAAAGAGGAGTCTGAAGATGCAACTAATGAGATTCCGGTCGATATTTCTCCCAAACAATTCTGCATAAATCCAGATGTCTTTTCTGTCGACGTGCCCAAGGACGCTAGTTCTGACGTGCTCGAACAGCTGAAAAAAGAAGAACAGGATGTTCGCGAAATTTCAAAGTTCCTTAATGATGAGCTTATCCCTGAGTATCTCTCTGACATTGAGCTCGGAACAGCTACTATTCCTATTGACGGTACCCAACTCTCTAAGGTCTTGCACCAGCGAGGAATTAATCTTCGGTACCTTGGAAGGTTAGAGGAGCTTAGTCGCAATCGTGGTCCTCGATTCGATGCTTTCAGATCTGTTATTCGCCAAGAGATTATTACTCGCTCCTTCAAACATGTTTTGAACGAGTATATCTCGAAGCAACCTTTTAACCTCATTCCTTATGTCATCGTACACTTCATGAACTGTCTTTTGGGAAGTGAATTCAATGACAATCCAACGATCACAATCGATCCTCTCTTAAAAAGTCTTTACAAGGGGGCGGACTACTCGTTTATGAAGATGAGTCCTTCACACTTGCGGGAACTAGTTGTTAGGCAGGCTCTGCTTCGATTCAGACACCCACTTGAGAAAGATTGGGAAAAGTCGGTAAAGACGATACAACTCTTCAGGGAAATTTCTCTCAAGCTAGGCTTACAGTGGAAGCAAAGGAAGTTTGCTTTTGATCGCTCTGGCTCCTTTGAACAGCCTTCGGATGAGCAGTTGGTAATCAATCAGGCAAAGGCTAAAAAGACTAAGGCCCATTCTTCTAGCACTCCGCCCAAGTCAGAGCCTGCTGTTACTTTCACAATTGACGACTTACTCACTATCATTCCGGTATCAAAAGACTCGTCGCCTCGCTCTCTTTTGGCTGATGAGGCGTTGGAGACAGGCCGACTTTCGATTATTCAGGGCAAAGAGGATCTTGGAAAGGATTTGTTGCTCGAGTCTTTAAGTTTGCATGAGCAGATTTATGGAGTAGTCCATCCTCTAGTGGCCCAGGCCTATTCGAAGCTGGCTATGATTTACAACACTCTGAATGACAAGGATCTTGCAGTAAGTCTAGGTCGTAAGGCAGTCATCATTGCCGAACGAACCATGGGAGTCGATTCAGTTGAGACGATCTTGATGTACTTGAATTTGGGTCTATTAGAACACTCATCTGGCAGACCTTCACATGCTTTGGCTGCTATTCGTCATGCCCTGTCTTACTGGGATATAGTTTTCGGCGAAGGACACCCAGACTTGGTGACTACTTGCAACAACGTTGCAGTAATACTCCAGACTGCTCAAGACTTTGCAGCCTCGCAAAAATGGTTTGAACGTTCCCTTACAATGTCAGAGAAGATATTTGGGCCAGATAGTCTTACCGTGGCAACCATTAACTCTCAGTTGGCCCAAGCTTTGGTCTTGAACAACGACTCTCGAGGTGCCGTTTCCAGAATGAGGGAAGCGTACGATCTCTTTCTTGCCAAACTTGGACCCGACCACAAGAAGACCAAAGACGCTGACGTGTGGCTGAAACAACTCACAGCAAATGCTGTAAATATGGCTAAACAAGCAAAAGATCTGCAAACTCGCAACCTCCGCCGTCTCCAAATGACCAGCAAGATGTCGATGGATACTCAACCAGTTAACAGCGCAACTAATAGTGCAGGTCTGAATACTACAGAAACTCAGAAAGAAGTTAAACAGAAGCTCGAAAACATCGGGAACAAGTCGATCGATGAATTGCTAAAATACATAGAGGGCTCAGATAATGTTCCTGTCGCGGCCCCTAAAAAGAAGGCACATACCCATAGAAGAAAAAATCACAAAAAGTAGGGGAAAAAGTTTGATTTACGATTTATTACCGCTCACGACCTTTTATTTCTCCCCTTCATAAAATTGGCTTCAAATCTATTGTCTATATACTTATATATGGAGATTTCTGAATTTGTATATAAAAGAATTACTCGAACTATTACGAGAATTTGTACATAAATAACTAACTAGATTCAGGGATTAACATTCATGTAATTTAGTTCCCAAATTTAACGAATAAAAGCAAAAGAAAAGTACAGTATCACAAAAAAGACTATACAGTACAGACTAAAGGTTTTCTTGAACGCGACAAATACCCTCGACTATGAGGAGTTGAATTCCCATGATAGGCAAGTCCCACCGATCAATCTTGCACCGAAAAATGTTGGCTATTACTGTGGTAACGAGTCTGTGCGGCTTTGTTTTTTTGAAAGTAAACACCAAGACCAGATGAGATGAGACGGGACAACCCATGGCGCTGGAAAAAATATGTCAAAGAAATGGGATATCGCGAAGTGTCATCGAGCAATTCGTCCTCTTATTTCGAAAATTAATGGATTAAATTTACTTTTAGATAGTCACCCTTCTCTAAGTTTACAAGTTGGACCCCTAACATCGGTCAGAGTATCAGATGACCAGACTTCTAATCATCGACTTAGCAATAACTCTCGGAAATACTCATCAAAGAGATCGGCTAGCGGATCAGAAGCGATATCTTATGATTCAAAGGAGAAGTATAGGAGTAAAGAAGACAACAAAGAAGACGAGATTTTGGTGGATGCTCGGTCTTCGGTTAAAGCGACCAACCTTCACGACATAAAAACCGTTCCACGCTCATCAGAACTTTTAGCACTCTACAAGACTCAGGTAGCCCCAGAAATCTGGCTGCATTATCAGGCTCTTTATACCACGTTTGTGAATTTTCTACAGCAAAGTTACGTTCCAAAAACTGAACTTTTTGGTCTAAAACGTCTTAGCGTCATCAAGGTTGCATATTCCATGTCCATGACCGACGGTACGTACGATATCGAGAGTTGGCTCGATTGTAATGAAATGATCTCTCCTTATAGACAGCTACTGGTTGCTACTTACGGAATTCATTGGCTATGCAAAGAGATCAATTCATGCCGAGACATACTACCAGTGTTGATGCTGGTCTGTCATGAAACAGGCGCTGACGATTTTGTAAGTCTATATGCATTGATTTGCCTTTAACTCAGTCCATATACTCACAACAGATAGTGTACGATACTAATAAGAGCTTTCCTCACTCAACGGACGAGCCGCATACCTTGCTGTGTGGCATCAGAAAAAGGATTCATCTTCGTGCTAGAACTGATAGGACCTTTGTTACATGATACAATTCTGTCACTACTTATTGATGCCGATATTCAGAATATCCCCTTTTCTCCGCTAGCTTCAATACCGTCCTTCAATGAATCGCAGTACTCCCATGCCATTCAGCTTCTCTTACAATTTCGCAGAAGGATTAAGCAGCCAAATGATGGTGGTGTTGAATTGACTTTGAGGGTATCTGAAAATATTAGTTGGCTCTGCAAAGGTTGCCTCTCCAAGCATTACAAAATCGAAGACTGCAGGCGGTTAATTGATCTTATACCACCTTCAGGATCCTTGAAAGATCTTCGAAAGCTCTTGGAACTTCGGATAGCATGCTATGGGAACAATGTTTTGGGCTTTTCTCTGTTGAGATTCTTGACTGCTGGGCCTGGACGTACAATGGCCGTCCATTTCTTTACCGCATTTGAGGCTTTCAAAGAGCTGACCGAAGGAATTTTAATGCAGCATCCCTATGTAGCTCAAAGCATGTGTGAGCTATATATAGCCACCCTGAGTGAAAATGTTGAGCCCAAGGATACGTCAATAATCAAAAAATGGTGCACAGAGGTGTCGGAGAAGTGCGATCGTATGACAAAAGCATCAGATCATAATGATAATTCCATTTACATCCCTTCCTCGGATATGCCAAGCTCGTCTCCAAGTCTTATGGCTCGTTATATTGAAAATACACCACAAAAGACTGGCCGGGAGCGCTACTTATCAGAAAAGAAACCCCCCTGCTTGGTGACCTTATCAGAGTCTCCATATTCAAGTCCATTTTACCCTCACCAAGAGGAAGCCTATGGATCTTCCCCAGCCCGTGTCGGCTGGACTAAGCGGAATAAAAACGATTACAGTTATCTGGGGAACTCACTTCCTCATAAGACAGACGAGGGAAAGCTTATTTTGCAAAGATCACCAATTTTCCGAGCCATTCATTCCACGGCTTCACCATTATCGGTATATGATAGTAGTAAGGAAATGTCGGAATCTCCAATAATCCGCTCTAGAAAACGGAGTCACTTTGAAAGTTCCCTTTCGAATTACTCACAGGACCCAGGAATCTTTTCAAGTGAAAACAGAATCGAAGAAGATGACATTTCCTTTCGCAATCTTTCCAGGGTGCACATATATTCGTCTCCATCGATTGCTTCGCCTGTCTTTGAAAAGCGGATTAAATTGAATGAGCCTGTCTTTCAGAAAATGATAAAAGATAATAACAGCTGCATCGACAGCCCCAGCAAGCGATATACTGGATCTTCGTCGAAACGCATACTGAAGAGTAGCATCAATGGAATGAATATAGGTATCAGGCCTTCAAAACCGTCAAAAATTTTGGATAAGGAATTCAATCTACTAAGTGACGATGATCTTTGCGCTATTAAGATCTCTGGACTTTAGGAATTAAGTGGCAGTGAACCCTTCGATGACTTGACACATTTGAGCCAACTGCATATAAGTACCGTATGGTACGCTCATCTATGCCGGATGCACAACTGCCGTCACAAAGCGAACAGGAGCTCTCATCACTCTCGAGCAGAAACATAGGCCCATGCTAAGACCTTGATTTTTAGAAAGTTATGTTCCCATACTTTACGAATCATTGGTTCGTTCTGATGACCTAGCCGTGAATTTTGATTATTGCCCAGATAATTATAAGAATTTATTTAAATCTCAGGACATTTATGAACCGATGAGACGAGGGATCCTATGAGATTCGAGACGACAGTGAAAAACAGATTTACAGATTATGACATTACCTGTCGACACCACCAGATCTGAAATAGACAGCTAGGTCCGATTCTAGCGATTAAGATTTAGGTTCACATTTAGAAAGTGTTCTGTAAGTGTTCTGTGTTATATAGAACATCCAAAACTTATCGGGACTTTGATAAAGTATCCGAATTAAAGTCTTTCTACGGAAGAATTCGGCTGTATTTAGCTCTTCTCAGTTTTCCATAGAGATTACCGGTAAAATAAACGTACATCATAAACTAGATTAAATGAAACTGCATCTTCACTACTAGCATATTCGTCGTCAATTGCAGCAGATAGGTTGTTTCGGAAAGTTGTCGATGATGTTCCCTGTTGCTAGGCGACATCACTCAAACTACCCTTCCACCATCGCTGGCCCGCTCATAGCCTTTACAGCGTAAACGGAAATATATAGCGACCTTTAGACGACGACTGCAAAAACGAGGTCACCTCTGTCATAGCCGATGACTAGTCTCTCGCCTACCCAGCCAGGTATGGGATGATTTATCTCTTGGTTTTGGGATTCGAATCTAACATTGCCGACTGATTGGCTATTTAGGGCCCGCCAGCTTGGAGTTATCTCCAGAGGAGAAACGTATATTTCCTCAACTCTTTAAAATAGCCGATTCTGCGAATGTCGGAGTTATTACAGGGGAAGCAGCAAAACGATTTTTGACTCGATCTAATCTATCTCCTGCTATTCTCGCCGAGGTCAGTTTGGGCAGTGATATACGTGTGTCTTCTGAATTACTCGTTAACTAACTGTGATGATTACTTGATATAGATCTGGCAAATTGCGGATTCTGATAACGATGGGTTTCTAAACCAATACCGCTTTTATGTTGCCTTGCGGCTTATCGGAAAAGTGCAACGAGGTGCTCCTCTCGCGCGTGCTCTTTCAGACTCTCCGGGCCCAATCCCTAAATTTGAAGGTATCAAGCTAGAGGGTCCTCCTCCGGCGCCTGCTCCAATGGGTCACAGTCGAGTACCCCAACTTTCATCTGCTGATCGTCAAAAGTTTATGAAGCTGTTCGACCGAACTTCGGTTGACGGAGTCATCCCGGGTGATCAAGCTCGTGAGATCTTTGTGAAAGCAAAACTGCCAAATGAGACACTCGGACAGATATGGAATCTTACAGACGTACAACAGAGGGGTTTCCTTGAGCAGACTGAATTTGTTTGCGCCATGCACCTCATACACTGCATATTGAATGGTTCTTTAAAGTCTCTTCCGCACACTCTGCCGCAATCACTATTTGATGCTGCCGCAGGGAAACCGAGAACGTCGCGTTCTGCTGGTACTTCTTCTTCTGCTGCTGCTGCTTCTGCTGCCACTACTCCACGCACCGGCCAAGCTCCTCCCCCGCCACCCGCTCCACATGTGAATCGTTCCAGTAGCTTGAATAACGGACCGAGCTCTCCTTCAGTTCAAAATGCTGGTCCGAAAAAGAGTGATCCCAATACTTGGATACTCAAAGATAAAGATAAGCAGCGCTTTGATGGTATTTTTAAGAGTCTAGACAAAAAGAATGCCAAAGAATTAGGGGCCAACGAGATTGTTCCTTTTTTAACCACATCGAAACTTCCTGAAGACACTTTGGCGACCATTTGGGATCTTTCAGATATCCACAAGAACGGAATGTTTGATAAGGCTGCTTTCGCTATTGCTCTTCTTTTAGTCCAGAAAGCACTGGCTGGCTACGAACTTCCGAAAGAATTACCCCCTCAACTTTTGCCTAAACAGACCGAGGCTGTAACAAGTGGTCCTCCTTCTGCAGCCTTAGCCTCACCTGCTAATGGCATGAATACAGCTTCGCCATTATCGCCGCCTCCTAACAAACCTCCCCAGCAACAGTCTTCTTTATTGGATTTGTTTGACCTAAATGATGCTTTTGCTTCCCCACCTCTGGTAGAGAGTCCACGGAAGCCAAGCGTCGAGACGAAAAGTGCGGCATCTGACAGACCTACACCTACGGCAACTTCTCCCACGCTAGCGACGGTTGGCCCTCTTCCAGGATCGAGGAAAGCTTTCGTGCCAACCTCTTCGTTTGGTCAGTCTATCCAAAAGCAGTTTGCAGGTCAAGTTTCAGACTCTGTTAGCCCTCCTAATGAGACGCCATCATTAGTTGCTAGCCCTGCTCCTGATAATCAGGCAACCAAGCCTGCAGTATCTCAGGATTCTGTGTCGTCTCCCATCAGGATGAGATCACCACCAGTCGCTCCAATTCCACGAGTTCCGACGCAATTGCAGAGTCAAACCCTGCCTTCGCAACCTGCAAGTCAGTCGATATCTCCCTCACCAGCTTCAGGGTTGAACTCGCCGCAGAATTCACTCCCTCCTACTCAATCGAAATCGTTTTCACCTGCGGTGCCCACTTCTGTCGTTCTGCCTTCCGTCCGTCCTATTGCTGTTTCACAACCTCAGGCTCCTCAACCACGTCCCACTATGCAGAACGATGATTTACTTGTAGGTGGTGATTCTGAAGCTGCGATGAAATTGTCTCAAGAGTCTACTGAGCTAGGCAATTTATCTAATCAAGTCTCTTCCCTCACATCTCAAACCCAGAAACTTGCTGATAAGAAAAGTCGCGCAGAAGAAGAGCTCGAAAAAATTATATCTACCAAGAATGTGATCCAGTCCAAATTGATAGAGTTACGAGCTTCTTACGATAAGGAAGTAACAAACGTGAAGGAAGTGGAGGAAACTTTAAGGCAGTCTCAGACCGAGACCGAGCAACTACGCCAAGAACATTCTATATTAGAAGTTAATTATCACGATGTTCAGTCTCAATATCAAACATTCTCAACTGAACTTGCGGCTGATCGAGAAGAAAATAACGCACTTAAAGATAAAATAAAGTTCTTTAATGCTGAAATACAACGACTCAAGACGGAATTGGAAAGTATGCAGAAGGAAACTCGTCAGCAGAAGGCAATTGTTTCCATTAATGATCAGCAGGTGTCGACACTCGAACAAGAACGTGATAAACTCTCTGAAAGTATTCGTTCTCTGCAAGAAGGTTCTGAGGAAGTCGATCACGAAGCTGCCTCTCTATCGAAGCCTGAAAGTGTAACCTCAATTCCTGCGCTCGCTGGTAATAAGAGTGTGGCTGCCCCGCCTCTGGTCTCTCGGTCAAGCAGTGGAATAAACCCTTTCCACCGAACGCCCTTAGTCCCTGGATTTGAATCACAGCCACCTCTCGCTATGGAGGACCAAGAATCAAATGGTGTGAGCTCTCAAGTATCAGGCGTCTCTACTGCTGCAGGAGCCGATGATCAAGTCTCAGCTGAAGCTCCTAAAGAAATCGCTGAGGCTGTTACCATCGTGCCTCACCATGAACGCGGATCGGTCGGTTCAGACTCTTTGTTTGAAAGGACTGTTCCTTCATCTGTCTCTCAAGGTCCTCCTACTACAGCTGCTGATGAGATCACAAGTGCTGAAGCTACTCCTGTGCCAATAGCAGAAAGGTCGGAGTCTATCACATCGACACCTATTGAGCAGCCTACAAATGAGGGTTTAACTTCAACTGCCGCACACAATGGACATTATTATAGTGATGAGAGTGATGAGGATGGTGACCATTTTGTTGATGCGATAGGTTCTGTCCCTGGGGGTCTTCCTGGTGAGAGCAGCGGGTTTGCAAATTCAGAGACAAATGTTTCTTCAGGACTGCCAACCAGAGAATCAAGTACAGTATCTGCTACCCCGCCGGTCCCTGTCGCCACTACTGTTGTTGCTGCAGTCTCTTCATCTGATAGTGAACCCGGTGATGAGGGATCTCCTTCAGATGAAGAAACTTCGCCTGTGAATTCACGACAACCGGAATCGCCGACTGTTACTTCCGAAGCTGTCCGAGAGACACCGCCTGCAACACAGGTCTCAAGCGTGACTGCACCAACTGTAGCAGCCAATACAGCTAAAGAACTACCCCCGCATCCTCCGACTTATGATGAGGTTATGTCGTCGACATCTACATCCACCGCGCAAAGTTCTACTCAGGCAGTCAATGCAACAGCGGCTGCTGTCGAAGGACAATCAGGTAATGTACTTGGCTCTCGCGCAGATCAAGCAGCAAGGCCACTGGGAACATCGCTGGAGGCTACAGTTCCTCCGCAACGTCGCATAGATGACGAATTTCCACCTATTCAGGAGTTAAGTCTCAGCGAGACTTCTTCTTCGGAGGATGAGGGTGAAAACATGGCTAGAAGAGATGATCAGAATGGATTTAATGATAGCTTTGTACCTGGCAGCTCGACAGGTCCCAATCAAGGTGCACCAGAATTCTCGGAACAGACAACGGAAAGTTCTAGTCCGTTTGATGCGTTTGAAGGTCTGAAAGAAGCAAAAGTTAGCACAGGCAATGATCTCGATGAGTTTAATGACAGTTTCAACGACTTTGGCGAGCCTTCAAGCCAACCTTCAAGACATAAGTCGAGCGGGTCTGCTCTATTTGGCTCTCAACCAAACACTGATTTGGACAATATCACTGCATCTTCTCAACCTAACCAAGAATGGGAAGATTTATTTGCCGGATTTGATAGCGGACAAACAGTTCCACCATCTGCAGATAATGGAGCTCCAGCCTCAGAGAGATCATCTTCACTTGTTGGACCTCTTGAGTCTCCAAGCTCACCTCAAAGTAATTATCTCCCGTTCAATCTGCCTCCTCGGGCTCCTGCTCAGCAAAAGCCCAATCTAACTCGGGAGACGTCATTTTCAAGAGTTTCTCATCCAAAGAGTACGGCTGTTACAAATTTGGAGACACAAATAAGCAAACTTGTCGGTATGGGCTTCTCTCGTGAAAACTCTATAAAGGCGCTGGAAAAGAATAACTTTGATCTAAACAATGCTACTAATTATCTGTTGGATCACCCGTTATAAACTACTGTCTTTCTGGTTACCTTCATTACGTTATGGCTCCTCCTACTTTTATTATTTTATTATTTTATTCAATTTTTCTATGTATTCGCCTTGCGGTTCTTCATTTGGTACTTTTTTTTTGTAGGTAGGTTATAAATCAAATGCTGTTAAGTTATATTAAAAAGCCTATTTACGCTCTCTTGCATGTGGTAAGGCAAAGTCCAGGAGTTTGCTGTATAGGAAGGGAGCAACAAAGAGATAGCAGAAAACTCCGACCGACAGTAGCTGAAATATAATAATACACAGGCTAAGAGGTATCAAAGAGAATAATAACTCTTCTACGACCAGCTCATACGGCACCTCAGGTAACACATTGCACTTGTCACAGAAGAATCCCGCGTAGAATTGTGCGAGTACAAAAACAGCTTTACCATCCTCGGCCTCGTCACCAGAAGGGAGGCTGAAACTGTGATGGACAGAGACCTCTGAAGGATGAGATGCTGGCCAGCATATGCGCGCTTCGTAAGTCTTACCAGGAGTAAGCCCGACAATCTGATACCATTTGCTTGACACCTCAGGCCTCAGGCTATCAGTTGGATATTTGGGTCTAACAGAGTCGATAAGAGACGCAGCAACATGGTGTTTTACGCCAAAATCAGTGTTCCATAAAGAGCCTGGAAAACGTGAGTTTCTCCGCGAGGTGACGTCCAATATGTCGACTTTGTCAGTCGCGGTTATAAGAGATGGATTATAATCAACAGGAACAGTGAATATTGTCTTTTCTGTATTGGCCAATGCTATACCAGCTAATAAGAAGATCCATTGTAGCAGGATATTTAATATCATATGGTCATCTGTCGAAGGCTTTTTGTCGAGCCTGGTTACCAAAATTTGGGACATCATCGTGATCCTCGACAACGATAGCAATAGATAAAACGGTTCTACAATGGCAACAGATACGCTGTTGAATAATCCGGATCAGACTTATATTCAGTCATTCCTTTATCAGCTCTCAAAGAATGACAAGTACTTTGCGGATGACTATGTCGGAGACACAAACGCCTTGGTCCAACAATTTGGCCAGAAAGCGTCCCTGGTGAGATAAATTGCGTATTCTAGGATGATCAATGATCACTGTGGTAAATTCTAACTACTTTACAGACTATGGCTGAGTTTCCAGGGGTCACTGGTCCTAGAAGAATATTGAAGGATGCACAAAGCGGTCCAGGAGCTGCAACAAAAGGTAAGCGATCAGGCCCTTCAAAGTCGATACTTGGCACATTTTATTGACTATAGAAAGCAGGAAATCTTACAATAGCGTTTAAATCAATCCAACCTCCTAAGTTCTCTACTGAAATCTCGGGATTTTCTGCCAAGGATACGATTTTTACTGTTAAATCGCAACTTCTGAACGACTTTCTGAAACCCAACAATAAGGTACCCGAAGATACAACAGAAGTCGATTTACGGCTCCTAGAAGGGTCAAAAGTTTTGAATGATTCAAAGCTTCTGGAAGAAATATTCAAAAAAGATAATAAGATTGTCAATATCTTAGTCTTGGTGGCTAAGCGCGCAGCAAAGGCTCAGACTGTTACCTCTAAGCCAAACGAAATAATGAAAGAAGACAAGCTGGAGATACCTGAGGCGGCATGGCTTGATATTTCTATAACTTTAAATAATCATCTCGGTACAGACACTGGCACTAGTGCGCTTGATCGATTGAAACGTGGGTGGAGGGCTACTGATAACTCATGATTACAGATATATAATTAAATCAATATGCACATTCATAGATGCTTTCGTACAAAACTGCCGAGGAAACGCCAAATCTATATAAATATTCAGACGTTATCCGTCCTAAATCGAGCTTTGACGTAGAAAAGTCTTATGATGTTTATACGCCTTAAATTGCCTACACTACGCCATATCTCTACTCTCAAAAACTTACGAGAATGAGCATTGCATCTAGGAAGGCTTCTTAATCCAAGGTTCCATATTCTTCAATCTTGATTATCGAGATAATCATGGCTCCCAACCATGCGGCTTTCAGACCGTTGGGACTTTAGACGTCAACGCTTTTCGATATAGTCCATTCACTACTTTACACCGCTTTACATGATACATTTGCAATAATGGTGAGTACTCGTATTTTATTTACAGAATATCAGGAACTGTTTTTAAGTTCCCGGAAGTTATATGTGGTTACGCTGCATCTTTTTCTGTGCTCTTAGACGGAAATGATACATTCTGATTTACATATCCAATGCTAACTTTGTCATTTTTGATCTATAGTTTGGTGCCTTCAATAATGGAATGATGGAGGGCTGGCCCCAAATGGGAGACTTTAGCGGCAGAGTCAGCTCAAGGATAGAAAAGTTTGAGGATTACTTTCGGTGTTATCCAGTCGCGATGATGCCTGGAGCGACAAGAGAAAATGTCAACTATGGTGGCAAGATCATCTTACCACCTAGCGCTCTAGATAAGCTCAGTAAGTTTTTTTTTCTCTTTTCTTTTTCTAATTGTACAGTTTGCGATGGGTTACTTACGCCAGATTGACTCATAGCTCGATTAAATATTACTTATCCAATGTTATTTGAACTTCGAAATGAAGAGACTGGTCGGACCACGCATGGCGGCGTCTTAGAATTTATTGCTGAACAAGGGAGAGCATATTTACCTCAGTGGGTAGGTTATTATTGCTAAATTTTGCTTTTCCGTTAGTTCCCCCCCAACGTATCACTAACTCTATCAGATGATGGAAACTTTAGGTATAGATCCTGGTGGATTGCTGGTAATCTCATCATGCTCTCTACCATCGGGTACATTTTCCAAGATCGAACCTCAATCAGTAGATTTTTTGGAAATATCGGATCCAAAAGCTGTGTTAGAGAACGCGCTACGAAACTTTAGTTGTTTAACGGTTGACGACATAGTCCAAATCCTTTATAATGAGCAAGTCTATGCATTCAAAGTTCTCGAGGTAAAACCTGATCTGGAGCATCACAGCATATCGGTAGTGGAGACAGATTTGGAAGTTGATTTTGCACCACCAGTTGGTTATGTAGATCCTACCCCATCATCTGTCAGTTCTCGATCTGCTTCAGCTTTAGCTGGAAGTATGAGCTCATTGGGCGTTGGCGGAACTGGCTCAATGGCTTCTGCAATAGGCTATAATGATTTACTGAACCGGAGTAGAAGTCCGGCTGTTCGGTCAGCTATGTCTGGTGAAGGTCATAGATTAACTGAAAAACCTGCGAAACAACGGGAGACGCCAATCAAGACGGAAGAATCTCCTTCTTCTGCAACTCCATTGGATGAGCTAGCCCTAGAAGGTCCACCTCTACCCCTGAATTTACCTTTTGGGCAACTATTCTTTGGCTTCCCAGTTATTCCGGTTCAAAATGAAGGAGATGCACAAGATAAAGAAAGTTCAAACTCATCGAACCCTTTTGCTGGTACGGGCCAGACTTTGAGGGCTAATAGGAAGCGGAAAGACACAAAGCAGTCTGGCAGCGATCGGCGGAAACAAAGCTCTCCTGATGTCATTGTTGTCGATGACTAACTACTTGTAGACAGTGTATATTGATGATGTATATAAGGCTCTGAAACTATATAATCTAAGGAAGCGCTGGAGTAGTATCGATTCAAAACTGAAACTATGACATGTTCTCTGACTAATACATCATGCCCTACAAGTGTATGATGGCCAAATTTCATGTGTGACTTGACACAGCAGCAATAGCAGAGCAGATTGTAGATCCAAGTTCTCGCTCGCAAGAATAGGATGCGGGGTTGTGACAAGAATCAAAACAAAGGTGAACGATAGAAGAACAACTCTACAATGAAATAAAGCAATTACATGATGATGAAGATCATTACAGTCTGGTACGTAAAATAAATGAAAAAAATACTACGAAATGCTGGTCAAATCAACCCCACATGGATGTTCCGGAGAGCGAGTGGGAAGAAATATCTGGAAAGTTCTATAGGGTCGTGGCGTTGCGGCTCAAGCCCCCCCGGAACGTTGCTTAGGCTCCAACAAACCCAACTTAGAGCCCATATAAGACCCCAAACCTTTCCCAGTAAGCAGAGGAAATTTTGATCTTTGCTCAGTACAATTTCCAGCACAACCCGGAGTAATAAAATCTTAAATCATGCAGCGAGCTATATTCGGTCGCCAGGCTTTAAATGCCAGCCGTTTATCTAAACTCCAGACCGCCAAGATCGGTGGTGCCCGGTACTTATCCCACAAAGATCTTAAGTTTGGTGTCGATGCCCGTGCTTCTCTTCTGAGGGGTGTTGAACAACTTGCTTCTGCTGTATCAGTTACTCTTGGTCCTAAGGGACGCAATGTCCTTATTGATCAGCCTTATGGCGCTCCAAAAATTACAAAGGATGGTGTCACAGTAGCCAAGGTCAGTAGCAGACAGAAAATTTTTTTTTCTCTCTTCCTCGCGGAAATGATAACTAACAATATGTTTTGTAAATTATAGTCGATAACTTTAGAAGACAAGTTTGAGAACTTGGGTGCCAGACTTATCCAGGATGTCGCTTCAAAAACTAACGAAACCGCTGGTGATGGTACTACAACTGCCACAGTTCTAGCCCGGGCAATCTTTACTGAGGCTGTCAAGAACGTTGCTGCAGGGTGCAATCCCATGGACTTACGTCGCGGTATTCAGATTGCTGTCGGACAAATTGTTGAATTTCTTCAGGCTCATAAGCGGGACATCACCACATCTGAGGAGATTGCTCAGGTTGCAACTATCTCTGCCAATGGTGATTTCCATATTGGTAAGCTACTCGCCAGCGCTATGGAGAAGGTTGGAAAAGAAGGTGTTATCACTGTTAAGGAGGGTAAGACTATCGACGATGAACTCGAAGTCACTGAAGGTATGAGATTTGACAGAGGATACATCTCTCCCTACTTTATCACCGATGTTAAGACTGCCAAGGTCGAATTTGAAAACCCTCTTCTTCTTTTATCTGAAAAGAAAATTTCTGCTCTGCAAGATGTTCTACCTGCTCTTGAGATTTCTAATAAGACTCGCCGACCTTTGGTAATTGTTGCTGAAGATATTGATGGTGAAGCTCTCGCTGCCTGTATTCTTAACAAACTCCGTGGTCAAGTTCAAGTGGCTGCTGTCAAGTCTCCTGGATTTGGTGATAACCGAAAGAACACTCTTGGAGATATTGCCATATTAACTGGTGGTACAGTATTTACTGAGGAACTTGATCTCAAGCCTGAGAATGCTACTATTGACCAGTTTGGATCTTGCGGCTCCGTCACTGTTACTAAGGAAGATACAATCATCTTGAACGGTGAGGGTGATAAGAATAACATAGCCCAACGATGCGAGCAGATCCGAGGTACTATGGATGATGCTTCCACTTCTGAATACGAAAAGGAGAAGCTACAAGAGCGACTTGCTAAGCTCTCTGGAGGTGTTGCTGTTATCCGTGTTGGTGGTTCTTCTGAAGTTGAAGTTGGTGAGAAGAAGGATCGATTTGTTGATGCTCTTAATGCTACTCGTGCTGCCGTTGAGGAAGGTATCCTCCCCGGTGGTGGTACTGCTCTTTTAAAGGCTTCTCGTATTTTGGATACTGTTGAAACTGCCAACTTTGACCAGAAGCTTGGTGTCAGTATTGTAAAGGCTGCTATCAGCCGACCGGCTAAGACAATTATCCAGAATGCTGGTGAAGAGGGCGCAGTTATTGTCGGAAAGATTGTTGATGAGTATGGAAAAGACTTCCAAAAGGGATACGACTCTGCCAAGGGTCAATATGTTGATATGATTGCTGCTGGTATTGTTGATCCTCTCAAAGTTGTCCGGACAGCATTAACTGATGCTTCTGGTGTCGCTTCTCTACTTGCAACTAGCGAATGTGCTATTGTCGATGCTCCAGAAAAGGAGAAGGCGGGTCCTCCTGCTGGCGGAATGGGTGGAATGGGTGGTATGGGCGGTGGAATGCCTGGAATGGGATTCTAAGTTGCTCTTGACTGAATTTGTTACGAATCATCTACGTGGGTTTTTAAGTACCCCCCTCTCTTACACGCTAATGCGTTCTTTTTTTGCGCTTCGACTCATCATTTTCACTCTCCACTGTAGGGCAACGAAAAGCAGTATATAGTGTTTCCTTTCCTTTTTTTTTCTTCCTATGTATATAAACGAGTATAAATGTGAATCTGATTTATTCATCTCTGAAATCTCAAGGGCTTGGTTTAATCGTTGTTGCTAGGGAAAAAAGCTGGTAGCACTTGGCAACGGCAGTGGTAACGGGCCGTACCCTGAAGTTGAGCATCGCAACACAACTTTGGTTTTTGTCGTCGTCGTCGTCGTATTAACTGCCGACTTCAACATCTTCATTCTAAACCCCGACAAACCCAAAACTAAGGAGCTTAACTGTGTTTTGCTAAAATTCATCATCATCACAGCCCCCGCTTAAATTATATAATACATAATGGTGAGTAAATTAAAAATCTGAACAGAACTCGGAAGAATATTCTTTCTCTTCCTTTTTTTTTTTTTTTTTTTTCCTTTTCCTTTTCCTCTATATGGAAAGGGGGGGAAGCTGGGGACAAACTTATCAGACTAGCGCTCATTTATTGGGTGCTACTCCATCTTTCAATGACGGCGGCCATGATAATGAGATGAACAAAGAATTGAGGCTTTGATACTAGTTTTGCTCTGACGTAGGCTGGGAAGGAACTATGGTGCACCCTTTTTCATCAAAAGTCCTCAGCTTCCTGCAATGGCAATTATTCGCTTTTGCAATCATGTAACTAACAGGGATTATTTTTTTTTTCTTTTTTATTTAGTCTCGTTCAGGGTAAATAGTGCAAGGCTCTCGTTGTCCGTTGAGTTTCCCAGAGCTGACCTTTTTTGTCCTTCTATAGTGTTGCCGTTGGCGATGAAGTTCAGCAAGCTTTTCAAGAGCTCAAGTTGGGCAAGAGCGTCAAATATATCATCTTCAAGCTTAATGGTACCAAGACAGAGATTGTTGTCGATTCCAAGGGAACAGAGCCCGATTATGACGCATTTTTAAGCAAGCTTCCTGAAGATGATGGTCGATACGCTGTCTATGATTTTGAATATGATTCTGGCGAGGGAAAGAGGTAGGATTTAATCAGTTTGATAAAGATACTATTTCCATATAAACTGACTTGTGCTTGTAAATTAGAAACAAGATTGTCTTTTACACATGGTCTCCTGATACCGCCCCAGTCAGAGTAGGTTATTTTTTTTAAGAATTCGCTTGTTGCTTGACAAAGTTTTACTAACGCTAATGCATTAATAGAGTAAGATGGTTTACGCCGCATCAAAGGATGCTCTTCGAAGATCCTTGAATGGCATTGCTACTGAAATTCAAGGCACAGATTTCAGCGAGGTCGCCTTTGAAAGTGTTCTCGATAAGATTACTCGTCAAACAGGCTCTCACTAAAAGAAAAGAAAAAAAAGAAAGGGTAGACGATAAGAAAAGAATGTGGTTTTAATTATACTATTATTATTATTATTATTATTTCTTATTTATAAACTTTGTGTTTTTTTTTTTGTCTACTAATGTTCTTGACTACTGTTACAATCAAATACAAAGGTCCAATTGTTGTATTGAGCCAGCCTAAAGATTCAGATGTTGGCTTGTTATAGTCGAAGTAGAATTGTAGTACACCTTTTTAACTTAGGAAGAAGGGGATGAAAAGTAAGCTTACTAAGTTATGTTGATGCGGCTCATCTGGGAGTAGTATATAAAGTGGATGTGGGGCCAAAACACGCACCATTGCCAGATTTTGACGCGTGCTGTGAAGTTAGTGGATTACACAAAAAAAAACATCAACACCAACACCACATTTTTTTTTTGTTTCAATGTCTGGTGGCAAAGGCAAATCTCATGGGGGGAAAGCTAGAGAGGGTCGCGCACAACAATCACATTCAGCAAGAGCAGGACTTCAATTCCCATGTGGACGAGTAAAACGATTTCTCAAACGTAGTTCGCAAAATAAAATGCGCGTTGGTGCCAAAGGTAAGGAATCATCAACAACAACAACAACAAAGAAAAAAAAAAAAAAACCTACTTGACGCCCTTTGCTAACATAAAAAACAATAATAGCTGCTGTTTACGTTACTGCAGTATTAGAATACTTGACTGCTGAAGTTTTAGAATTAGCAGGTAATGCAGCAAAAGATCTCAAAGTTAAGCGAATTACTCCTCGGCATTTACAACTTGCCATTCGAGGAGATGAAGAGCTCGACACATTGATCAAGGCGACTATTGCTTATGGTGGTGTCTTACCTCATATCAACAAGGTACGATTTTTATCCTTTTCTTCTCTTGTACTACATGTTCTAACGGTTTTTTTTCTTTTCAGGCTCTCCTACTCAAAGTTGAGAAGAAGCGGACAACCTAAGAAGCGGATCCGTAATAAAAAAAAAAGAATAGGTCTTGTCCTTTTATTTTTTTTTTTATTTATCGGTGAATGAAACCATTCGTTGTATTATTTTGTTTGTTTATCTTGTTTGTATGTATAGTAAAGTCTTTTCTCGGTTCATCTCCCAAATCTTATCGTCATGTGACGCACTTGAAGTGCGGCTCAGAGCATTTCCTAATCAGGCCCGATGGCTTTCCTCGGTGCCTATTTTATCGCCATTATCTCGAGGAAGCTGTGCTTGCTAGCATTATGCTTATCTTTTATTTGATTGCTTCACCGATTGTAATTTCTACATTATCCTTTTGCTTATCGTTATCTGGTGGTCACAATCTATTTCATCAGTATGCATTTCAGTTTACACGCAAACCTCAATCGTTGGATGAGACTACAGGTTACCTATCGCTGGATCCAAATCCTGAATTAGATAGATGGATTAAAAAACAGGCACCAATATCGATTCAGTATATGCTCGATAATATTGGTGGGCAAGGTGGCAAGGCTGTTCCAGGTGCCGCAAGAGGTGCAGTCATTGCAAGTCCTTCTAGGCATCTCCCTAATTACTTTTATCAGGTATTGTTCTGTTGCATAATTATTATTATATAAATATTATTCATCTTCTAACCCCCCCTCTCTTTTGAAATTAGTGGGTTCGCGATGCAGGTATATCGATGCATGTCTTTGTAAACATATACGCAGAGACTGGTGATGAATACTATGCACAAATCATTGAAGACTACATTACCATGTCTAGAAAGCTACAAGTAACGCCAAATCCCAGTGGTAACTTTTACACAGGTGGTCTCGGAGAGCCAAAGTAAAGTACTAGATTTATTTATTTGGTTATTACTTTTTCTTTTTCTTTTTTTTTTTACTAATAAAAGAAATGACATCATGATAGGTTTGAAGCTGATGGTTCTGCCTTTGAGGGTAGCTGGGGAAGGCCACAAAGGGTAAGCTACAATATTTCAGTGAGACCACCGGGGCCATATTATGGGCATTATCGCTTAGCTTGTTAATTTTTTTAGGATGGCCCAGCTCTCAGAGCAATAACTCTAATCAAGTATGTGGATGCACGAGTTAAACATGGCAAATCCTCCAAAGGAGATGATGCCGATCTTTATGAGACTATCAAGGCCGATCTAGAGTACGTTTCAAATAGTTGGGCACTTTCAGGATTTGATCTTTGGGAAGAAGTTAGTGGACTTCACTTTTTCACTGCATCTGTACAACGAAGGGCTCTTGTATTGGGTGCTGAAATTGCTGATGATTTTAATGATTCTGGAGCTTCATATTGGTATAATATGCAAGCTCGTACAATGTATACATTTATAACATCATTTTGGATTGATAGCAAAGCTCATCTTATTGAAACTTTACATACTCCTCGTTCAGGTCTTGATTGTGCAATTTTTCTTGGAGTCATTCACGGTGATGAAGATGATGAACCAATACATCCTTATAGACCAGATTCACCTGAGATATTAGCATCTCTTGCAGCATTCTTAACTGAAATGAAGAAGAGATTCCCTATAAATAATGATCCAAAAGCCTATGCTCCAATCTATGGAGTATCAGTTGGGCGTTATCCGGAAGATGCTTATGATGGTGTTGGACGTACAGGAGGTAACCCATGGTTTCTTTGTACAGCTACAGTAGCTGAATTACTTTATAAAGCACTGTATAATCTTTTAGTTCAAGATCAAGATTTGACAGTGACTCCATTATCAATGAAATTTTATTGGCCATTTATAAATAATAATGATGATGAGTCAGATCAAGATTTAGTTATTAAAAAATGGAGTAATGATTTTAATAATACAGTAAAAGGAATATTTCAATATGCAGAATCATTTATTGATATTATTAAAATACATACTGATGAACATGGTGGACTTAGTGAACAATTTGATGGAGTAACAGGATTTCAAAGGGGTGCTAGACTTTTGACTTGGAGTTTTCAAAGTCTACTTTCAGCAATTCGTCATAGACAGAAACTTTGTGATTTAGTAGACGGCATTTGAGGATGGTTTTTTTTCTTTTCCTTTTATTTTTCATATATATATTATTTTTTTTTAATTGGCGTGTGTTGTTGGCGGAGTTTATTTCCTTTTTTTTCGATAGATTTTTTTTTTTATAATAAATCATTTATATATATATATACATATATATACAAGATTATGTAAGGTCATCGGCCTGCCGAGACTTGAACTTGCGACTACTTCGTTCAGCAGAACGAAACATGAGCCTTGAACCATTGATATTTAATGTTAAATGATCACGATTATATAGTCCAGTGGGTGTTGAAATACACAGTTGAAATACTGTTTGATATTTTGGGACAGTAACTAGTCTCGCAAATGGTGAATTCGTTGTACTACTACTACCATTCATATTATCAGTTGGAGACTTGTGATAACGGTTTTTAGTAATAGCATCAATTGCAAGTACAAATGAATTCTTCGAGTCAACAGCGACAATTCCTTGAATACCTACAAGTGATACACAATGAGCACGTACAACTGTTAATCGACAACCATGAAGATCTGCTGATGAAATTTTTCCAGCTGCAAACATTGAAATTTGTTTAATATCTGTTGTAGTATTATTATTGACTTTAACATTCTCACCATAAGGGAATATTAAATTGCTTGCATAATCTGCCCATAAATCTGCAAGTCGTTCAAATTGACACATGGACAATTGCGACTGCGACTGCGATTGACTGCCAGATGATGATGATGACCGTATTGCCTTTTTATGTTGTCGTATCCAGTTCCATAAATCTCCACGAATATCAATCTTTTTCATTTTCCGTGACTGTCTAGAATTACTACCTTTAGACATGATTTTCAAAGTTTCTGCTTGTACTTGATCCTTATCTGATACCCTCTTTTGAGCCTTTCTCATTGCACGCTGCTTTCTAATTCGTTCAACTCGAAGTCTTCTTCGAGTTTCAAGTGCAGTCTCTGGCTTTACTGTTTCAACTATCTTAGAAGATGCTCCAGTTGTAGGATTTAGATCAAGACTTCGATATTGAATTCGTTCAGTATAAACTTTATCAACAGCATCTTCTTCTTCATCTAGACATGTTGTCGATCTCGGTAATGACTTGGCAAGAATACTTTTAATAATCGGTTCTGCCTCCCGATATGAATTGATAACATTGCTATCTCTTGAAACAGACTTGTTTACATCATCATCATCTTGGCTGATTGGAGATGACATTCCCTTCTCCGAGGAAATAGAATAAAATAAAATAAAATAAATTTAACCAAAGCTTGGTATTCTTTAGCGCGATGAGCAAGAGTGCGGCTTTGTCATGGTTACGTTGGGAATTCCAAATGAAGACCTCCAATCCCAAAAGTGCCCCCGGGGGAGATTTATTCTAGATAAAAACCCAAAACCAACTAAAGAGCTGAAAGAAGAGGAGTTGAACCAAGAATTGTATGAGTGGTAGTTAGGAGAGATCATTTGGAGGAGGTATTGAATCTCAGTTCCTAAGAGATAATGCAGATGTCATCAACATATTTGGAAGAGAGAAGTGTCAAAGAACTGCCCCGAAAGAAACATATTCGTACACGTACGGGATGTTTTACTTGCAGGCGACGCAAGAAGAAGTGTGATGAAACAAGACCAGGATGCAGAAATTGTCATCGGATAGGAGCTCAATGTGAAGGATATCCAGCTATTGGAAGGGATCAGTCATCATTTGGGAAATATTACGATAGTGATAAGTGTATAACACCCCTATATGATAAAGACAATGTTTACCTAGATGATGGCATAAATACTCAACCAGAGTTTGCCATGTTATCGAAATGCAACCAAATGAATGAATTGACAACAACAACAATAACAAGACAAACTGAAGACAAGGAATTTACATCTAGTGAAGAATATTTGAATTATGTCGACAGTCTCACGTTTAGTCATCATAGAAATACTTATTCACACCCAACTGTTCATACACCATTACCAGATTTAATAGATGGAGTATCTAGTCCTCTGCAACGACGACTGTTTCATTACTTTATAACCCACCTTGCTAGGATATCGTGTATATTTGGAAGTATCCCATCTGAATGTCCATTTATTAGTGTTATAGCGCCAATCGCTGTTCATAATAAATTTATGATGGATACAGTATTATACCTTTCAGCTACACATATGCTTTCAAATATTGGTAAATCGAGAAAGAATACAAGTTTATATAGACAACTTGGTATTGAAAGGGTTAAAAATTATCAAAAAGCACTTAAAAATGCATCAAATAATCTTTCCCATTGGGAAACTGCACTTACTGATGATAATCTTTTAGTTATATCCCTTTTACTTTTTGCAGATATGTGTTATGGTGAAACTGGTGGTTCTGGTCCTGGACATGTATCTGGTCTTTATACTTTATTAGTTGAAAGAGAAAAAAGAAGATTATTACCACAAGATAAAGATGATGATGATGATGATGATTTATCTGGTACAATGACTGGTCTTTCTCGTTTAAGTTTAAGGAGAGAAACTAGTACTGATCCTGTTGATCGATACCTTTATGATATATTTCATTATTGTCATACCTCATTAACAATAACTTTATCTCCTAAAGCATTAAAGGAGTATTTACCATTTAAAGAGCAAGCTGTTTTACGTCGTGCAGTGATTAAACGGCAAACATCGCGACAGGCAAGTCTCGATACCTCGTATCCACCAATCCTAATGGCTGATAATAATAAGGATAACCTTGAAATAGGTTGTGTTGATGATATGCAAGTGCCAGAATTTTTCAACGATATAAATACAATGTATTTTGTTAAAGATGAATTCAAGTCATGTGGGAAAGGACAAGTGATAGTTGATGAGAAATCTGCTGCTCCTACTTCGAATCCTCAAATGGTTGAAGCTCTACGTGGGATTGCTAGTGGTATATTTGATATTATTGAAGAAATATGCGCACTTGAGGCACTAATTGATGAGAATGATGACTGTGAAAGTGAGGGACATTTATCATCAGTAGAAGCAATGGCATGGGCAGTTGAAATGGAAGAAAAAATACGTGAATGGCAACCGAATGATCCAAATGCTCATTGGACATTAATATTATTAGCGGATATTCATAGACTTTGTGCATTTATATGTTTATATAAAGTATTACATCCAAAGGATGCATTAAAGGGAGAAAAATTACAACGAGTAATTAATGAAGCAATAAAATTAATTTATCAATTACCAATAAATCAACCAACAGAATCAGTAATGGTATTCCCATTATTCATTTTTGGTTGTTCATCAATAATTCAACATCAACGTGATAAAATTATTGATCGATATATTTTAGTACGTAAATATATTGGATTTCAAAATATTGAATTAGCAATTGATGTTATTAAAGAATGTTGGAATAGATGGGATAATTCTTTACCTGGTTGGGATTGGCAAACTGTACTTGAAGAAAAAAATTGGAAATTACTAGTTGGTTAAAAAGAAAGACATGGGGGAGACAAAGTGTCATGTTGTATGAAATTTAGGCGGAGTTTATTGGAGTATTTTTTACAAGTACAGTATATTACTATGTGATAAAACTACTTAGTGTTCTTTTTTCTTTTATTTTATTTTATTTTTTTCTTTCTTTCGTGCCCGCCCCCCTCCTTTTTTCCCTTTTAGATATTCTCAACAAGTTTAAGATTGACTTTAATATCACGAATCAAATCATGAAAATCTTCTAATCCAATACTAAATCTAATAAGAGTTAAAATTTCATTCGGATCACTCATTGCTCTCCATTCAACAAGTGATTCAACCCCACCAAGTGATGTCGCATGTTGAAATATACTTAATTTTGGTGATGATACAAATGCTTTTGCTTGCTCAATTGATTGAAGGGCAATTGAAAATACTGGTGTACCATATTTTGGATAATTTGTATATTGATTTAAAATGAAATCTTCATTCTTTTGAAGAATTTTTGAATTATATATTGTCTTAATTGCTGGTAATTGTGATTTATTTTCTTCAAGCCAATCAACAATTTTACCAGCAGTTTCAGACTGTTTTAAAACACGAAGTTCAAGTGTTCTAATTGATCTTAATAAAAGCCAATTCTCAAGATGTCCAGGAATTGTACCAGCGTATTGTCTATTATATTTAAGTTCTTGAGCAACTTTTGGATCTTTTGTTATTACAAGACCAGCTAATAAATCAGAGTGACCACCAAAATATTTTGTTGCTGAATGCATAACGACATCAACATTTAATTGAAATGGATCAGCAAGTGGTGGTGGTGCAAATGTTGAATCAACAGATACAAATGCGCCCCTTGCATGAGCAATCTTTACATAATGTGCAATATCAACAGACAATCCTGTTGGATTTGTAGGTGATTCAATATGAATTAAATCACCTTTTGTAATTTTTTCATCAACTTGCTCCAATGAGATAACTTGAAGATTCGTAAGCTTCTTAAATGATGCAGCAATTGCACGACATCCATGATAAGTTTTACCTAATGCAATACGCTTAGGATTAACTTGAACCAATAAACCATAAAATGCTGAAAGCCCAGAATTATAAAGAACTGAATGATATGGAGATTCTGGTCGTAATCCATCTTCATCTCTAGGTAATGCAAATGCAGATACTTGATTAACAAGTGCTTCGGCTCTCGATAAATTTGGGTTACCAAGCCTTGAATAGATATAAAAATCATCCTCAGCTACTGGTTTACCCTCATCACGAGCATTATTAACTGATTGTTGTGTCCTTAACCTAGATGGATCATTGGGGTACCTATAGGTAGATGTTGGGTGGAGTGTTGGAGCGACATCGCTGCCTAATTCATGAGACTGCTCATCGTCGGCGTGCAACGACAGAGTACTGAATCCGTCAAGTCTAAAGTCCATATCTCTTCACAATTAGTTTGCGTAGTTGGAAAGGAAGAAAGAGTTTATGACAAGGACAAATTTCCCGGGTTGAGCCGCATCCCCTTAAAATGACGAAATTATTCCGGGACATGACAAACAAACACTCAAAAAAAAGTCATTCCATCGTCTTTGGAGATGGATGTAGAGACTGTATGCCTTTCTTCACAATGGATTGTGGTAACTGATAGTAAAAAGTAATAGTAATAATAAATTAAAATAAAAGATTAATTTTGTCCGTAAATCTGGTTTTTGCACCTAGAATTTTTTTTTCCAGGCGTATAATGCAAGTCCAAATAAATATGGTAATGCATGTGAAAAAAAGTTTACCGTAGTTAGACTGACACACAACAACCGAGACCCAAAAGCCGTGATAAGTTGTTGAAGAAAAGAATTTGACATGAGGGCCCGGAGTCAAGATATATATTTTGCAATACTTGATAGTTCCGATGGTAAAGACAAGGTAAAATAAAAAAAAAAATCCATGAAATTTAATAGAAATTTTTACTTTCATCTAAAGCCGAAGAAAAAACTTTCTTTTCTTGTATAGATTGCAAAAACTCTTCAATATACAGGCCGACTCCTTTTATGGCTTGATAGATTCGACTCTCATAATCGTATCTTTATAGATGGAATTACAAAGAATTTATCATTATTTAGAAAACTCGTTAGATTTGGTGATTGGATTCCTGCATTGGCAAAATTCATAAAGCTACAACAACGACAACCATCATCTCTGGATAGCATACTTGATTATATAAGTGCATTTTTAAGCATTTATACCCCGTTTTGGGATGATATCACTTGTCTAGGCCGTCTGGGAATTATTAAAGATGCCAGAATTTCAGCAATGGCAGAAAGCCATGCAGCAAATGGATGGTTTATTGCAATTTGTATAAATTTATACAAAACCCTCGAGGCAATGCGGAGAGAGGAGGAACCAGACCATAAAAAAGAACAATGCAACCACAGAATCCTCTTGCTGAGAGTGAATTACGTCAAACTCCTATCTGACTTGTGCTTTTGCTGTGAGAAATGTTTTTTTTTTTCCCTTCTTCTTCTTTTTGGTGTGCTGACAAATATATCCAGCATTTGACACTTTGCATATAAAGAAATCAGCATATATATCACAAACGGTGTTTGGACTGATATCTGCAATTCTCGGGTAAGAAAAAAAAAAAATTGATAAATCAACCCAGGGAAAGAATACTAACAGGTGGGGGGTTATATAGATTATACAGGATGCAGATTCGTCTAAGAGTATGAAGCATTCCGCATGAATTCTGGTGTTGCGGTATCACTTGATGCAGCAGTTGTGGCTGATTTTTGTAGTTGTTGAGTTGGTGCAAGTGGACCAGGATGTTCATCTTGAGTTGTTATTGACGCTGCGGGTGATGGTGGTGGTCTTAAAATTGCCCTTCGCAAATTTATATTCTCAGCTTGAAGAGCAGTTAAAATAGTAGCTAATGGATGACGATGTGTACTAAGATCTGTGGATCCAGCCACAAATCCATGGGAGTCATCAACTGTCAAACCATCATCATTTAATGCCCCATTTGCCTCACGCAACCACTCTGCAATGTTACCCAGCCCTTGAAGAAGTTTTGTATACTCTTGACGTAATGTTGCATATTCTTGCTCCTTTTGAGCTAATTTCTCGCAATATCCAGCATGTATAGATGTCATGATGTTTTTCTGTTTGTACTAGAGCATGTTAGTTAGGGGGGGTCCACCAATATATATATATATATAACTTACCATTTGATCCCGCAACTCTTCCATTATTTGAGACAATGCAGCTTCGTAATTTGCAACCACACTAGGGAACTCATTTGTTTGTTGTTGTAGTAATTGAACTTGATTTTTTAGTATTTGATTTTCACGATTAAGCCGCGCCATACTTAAATCATCTTCTCTGTTATTGTTATTATTATTATCGTTATAATCATCATATTCTTTTGGTGATGTTGATGATATATTGTCCACCTCATGCTGTGAAGAAGATTCATCTGTTCATCAATTGTCAAATCAAGCTGTAACGCACACACAAAAACCACACCACCTACATACCTATGCTTGAATACTGGTTGTAGTTTTGCTAATAAATCTCGTTAGCATTAAAAACACTAAAAGTGGGCATACACATATCATACATTTAGGGTATCAAGGCTATCAATATTCTTATTTAACCTAATGGACGCCTGATGATTTGAATTCAAACGTGCGGATAATTCGTTCACAAGTGCCCAAGCTGTTGAAATCTCTCCATTAGAGTTTAATCCTGACATTGACGAATTTTTCTTCATTATTATTATAATTATAATTATTATTATTGCGAACCAAAACAAACTTAACCAAGATGATGTTTACCGGCGTTGCTACTTTGCCTAAAATGGGAAACCAACATTGCGATTTTTATTTTACTATATAACGATGCTAGAAAATGGAGGACCAAAAAAAAAAAATGACTTTCAATTCACTTTAATGATAACAAGTTTTATTGGCACGCACGTTTCAGCTTCAAAGACCCTCTTTAACACTTTCCTCCTTGTCTTATTGCTCTTTTCTCAAATTAAAGTTATCTTTATCCTTTGGAGCTGTTAGTTGATCCTCTTCCCAGTCACAAAGGGACTCAAACAATACCATTCACAAGAGGGCCCATTGTCTACAATGTCTGGCGCCAAAGATGATAAAATACAAGGCAAATTTCCCTTTTTACGCATCCATGAGAAAAGAAGCATCTATATTACAATATGTCAGAATCTACTTTGCAAGATCTGATTAATCAACAAGTTCATTTTAATGATGTATACGGCAGAGAGGTCGCAATGTCTCTTGCAACTTTCCAATCTTATCAAGAAAGTATTATTACATCTGCATGCGTTTGGTCATTCATGATTGGTGGTGGTGCTTTTACCCTTATTAGTTTGTTAATTATGCGTCCTACTGTCACTCCTGTATTTGTCATTAATGTCTTCAATTTGGTGACTATGATTATCCAAGCAGGGCTCTTGCTCGCTTATTTAACAGGCCCATTTGCTAATGTTGCTGTGTCTGTAACCTTTGCGTTCCCGCTTGCTGTTAGACAGTCGGATGTTGCAAATTCGGTAGCTTTAAGTGTTCTTAAAGTAATCCAAATCGTTGGTGTTGAACTTTCCATGATCCTTCAAACCAGGATCGTTTTCGTGGCCCAACCAAGTCTCCAAAAACTTGCAACATTGGTATGCAGTTTACTAGGTTTGGTAACCATCATTTGTTGGACTGGTCTTCTCATTGTGCGATCAATTTATATCGTCAGGATGGAATTCTTTCCCTACAGTTGGCTAGCCACAGTTTCAATCATTCTATTTGGTGCATCAGTTTGTGTTTCTTGTGTTATTTTCAATCTAAAGCTTTTATTTGCTATATTGCAGAGACGTCAGCTAGGCATCAAGCAGTTTAGTCCATTGCATATTATTTTAATTATGGGTACTCAAACAATGCTCGTTCCCATGGCTATCTCAATTGCTGCTATTGCTGTCGGATATAACCATGAAGAGATTGCATCGTTGAGTGTATTTTTTGTCATTATATCTCTACCTCTCTCTTCAATATGGGCTAGATCACGAAGTACCCTAAATACTTCTTATCCAACCTCATCGTCTACAGCAAGTTCAGGATTTGGCACATTCACTAATGGATTTGTTTCATTCTTTGGAGTAAAGCGCCGAAATCAAAAACGTGCAAGTACACAAAATCATTATCATACAAGTACTTCATCACAGACAGCATGGACAAACGAAAAGAACTCAGGGTTTATTAATGAGCATGACCTCAATAGAGCTCACATTTGTCAGGTTGGAGGAAAAGATCGAGATATTAAAGGATATCTAGATGGAGAATCTGATATTGTTTCACTTGATTCAGTTTCTGTTTCATCACCTACTTCTAATAATAATCAGTCATCTACAATCAACACATGCGCAGGTCAGGAATCAATCACTGTTGGGCAAAAGTTTCAAGTCATTGAAGAAGAACCAACTGGTAAAGAAGGACCAAATGATTCTTCAAATATGATGAATATCTTTGAATTTGCCGCCAACAATCCAGATTTTGACAAGTGATCATGCAAGCCGTGGTAAATTCTTTTTTTATTTCCCCGACGCTAGATCGGCCTAGGTTGGGACTTAGTGTGTAGCGCATGTGACATTTATGATGAGTTTTCTGTGTAATTCCCTATTTGGGGTTAATTAACTATAAAGACATTTAGCAATTTGCCCAATCGCAAGATGGAAGAGAAAAGTTTCTTGTCTGCCCTTTCCCCTTTTAAGATGCAAATGTCAAATATGTAGCCGCGTGCCCTCCCAATCCGATAAAGAAAGTGAAAAAAAAAGACTAACTTTATTTTTGTCCTAAATATGTCTTAGTCTGGTCCCCGCTTCGCCAAAAGGTGTATGAAGCTTTTTTTTTTTTCTTCACATCTCGTTCTTCCTCTTCTTTTCCTCTTTGAAACCCCAGGGTCATCTCTATTCGGTCATACCCAGGAATTATTAAGGAAAAGAAACAACTCGATAAAAAGAAACGCGCGAACCTTTGATAATTACCTCTAGGTTTTTGTTTTACCCTTGAATCAGAGTATAAGGAAAACAAGATGGCAGACGCAGATACAGATACAGAGACGACCAACACGTCGACATCGCAGTTTGTCGCTGCGCTTGTTCTCAATATCGTGTTATTTTCAGTCTTTGTGACTGCCTTCTTCATATTGAGACCAAAGAATAGAAAGTTCTATGAACCTCGTGCATTAAAACCAGAGCTAAATGAAAAGCTCAAAGTTGATAAGATGCCTGATAATCCTATCGAAATGTTTAAAGTCCTTTGGAATAAGCACACGCAAGACGCGTACGTGATTCGCAAGGCTGGCCTTGATGGATACTTCTTTCTTCGTTATCTTTACCTTTCAATGACTATATTTGCAATTGGTATTGTTCTCCTTTGGCCTATACTTTTCCCGGTTAATGCAACTGGTTCTGCTGGTAATACTGGTCTTGATCAACTTTCATACTCAAATATCAACCCTTCAACACAGAGAAATCGATACTTTGCTCATGTGTTTTTAGGCTGGATTTATTATGGTGTTGTTCTCTTTATCCTTTATCGTGAACTTCTTCGCTATGTTTCTATTCGTGAAGCTGTCATTACATCCCCTAATTTTGACTATGCTGGTCGTATTGGCAATCGCTCCATTTTGGTTCAAAATATACCCAATCCTGCTTATAGTGAATCTGCTTTACGCGCTATATACCCAAGTGCTAGAAAAATTTGGCTAAATCGTTCAAATAAGAAACTTGTTAAAAAGATAAAGAAGCGTGATAAGCTCGCTTCTAAACTTGAAGTCGCTGAGAATAAACTCCTCAAGACTGCTTATAACAACTATTTAAAGGCTGAAAAGAAGCACAAGCCTATATCATCTGATGCTGATATTGATACTTATGTACCACGCAAAAAGCGTCCAACTCATAGACTTAAACCAATCATTGGTGAAAAAGTCGATACTGTTGATTATACACGTGAAAAGATTCCTGTATTGAATGCTGAAATTAAAGAAATGCAACGAGATTCAGAATCTGGTTCAGCACAAAATTCGGCATTTATTGAATTTTCTTCAATTAGATCTGCACAACTTGCTGTTCAATCTGTAGCATTTCAACAACCAATGACAATGACTCCAAGGTATACAGGAATTGATCCAAATGAAGTTATTTGGTCAAATTTAAATCTAAAATGGTGGGAAAGGTTAATAAAATCAACTGCAGCAATGGCTTTCATTATTGTTATGATTATCTTTTGGGCTGCTCCTGTTGCATTTGTTGGTGCACTTTCAAATATTGATTATTTGACAGATAAAGTACACTTTTTAAAATTTGTAAAGGATCTTAAACCTCATGCTCTTGTTGGTGTTATTACTGGTCTTTTACCAGCTGTTCTTTTATCTGTGTTAATGGCTCTTGTACCAATTGTCTTGCGGCTCGCTGCAAAGATTTCTGGTGAACCAAGTAAGTCCCTTATTGAGTATAAAGTACAAAATTATTACTTTGCATTCCAATTTGTTGAAGTATTCTTGGTTGTGATGCTTGCATCATCAGCAACATCTGTTGTAACCCAGATTATAAGACGTCCTGGTTCTGCTATGGATCTTTTAGCTCAGCATCTTCCACAATCATCAAATTTTTATATTACATATATCATTTTGCAAGGTCTAACTATATCATCTGGTATGCTACTTCAAATCGTTGGATTATTCCTTTCCAAAATTATTGGTAGACTCTTTGATAATACTCCACGCAAAATGTTTAATCGATATATTTCTACTGGTGGTCTTGGATGGGGGACAGTTTTCCCAGTTTATACAAATTTAACTGTCATCGTCATGGCTTATTCGCTAATCTCTCCTCTCATGTTGGGATTCGCTCTTGTCGCATATTTACTTCTCTATATTGTATTTATGTACAATCTATTGGTTGCTAATACTGATCAATCCAACATTAAAGGATTAACTTTTCCAAGAGCAATCTTTCAAACTTTTACTGGTCTTTATCTAAGTGAAGTATGTATGATTGCTTTATTCGTTATGGGAAATAATTGGGCATGCGTTGTTTTACAAGCAGTAACTATTGCTGTAACTGCTTTTGTCCATGTTAATTTGAAGAAATCTATGGAACCTGTCTTTACATATATTCCAAGATCTCTATTGTTGGAGTTTAATAATAATTCTACTACACGACATAGTTTAGCTCCTAGTAATGGCGGATACTCAACTGATGATCAAGCATTGCTTCCTCCTGGTGAACGATCAGATTCTGAAAAGCGTGATTCTCAAAAGGCTTTCCATCCAGTTGGTAGTACTCATGCATTATCTTTAACTACAACAGGAGGTGGTGGTGGTGTTGGTGGTGATCTTGGTGGACCAGTGGCTAACAGATCTGATGTTGGTAAATTTAAACAATTTTTTATGCCATTCCGGTATGATACATTTGATCAAATTAATAAATATGTACTTGATGATCCAGAGGGTGCACATTATCTAATGTTTGACAGATCAATGCAAACACATAATTTTGAAGATGATGATGAATTAGCATATGCAAATCCATCAGAACAATCTAAACCACCATTAATTTGGATTGCAAGTGATCCACTTGGTTTAGCTGGTCGTGAAATTGAAATGGCTTCACCTGAAATTGATAT